>QYAH01000110.1:0-63846 GCA_003988945.1 Chaetoscypha palmicola | reverse complement strand
TAGCAAATAAACAAAGGTAACTAAGTAACTACAACTTCTAATAATATCATTTTAATAATATATATAAAAGAGGGTGTAGGTTAAATAACTATCTATACTATCAAAGCTAAACTGTGAAACACATTCTGTATTCATTCCTTTCTATCTGTTAATATCTTTCTTACTTGTTATTATGTAAAAGAAAGAGTAGGTAAAGACATACTCAACTCTAGTCACCTGACTCCCAAAAACGTGACATATCATGTGACCAATCATGTGACTAAAAAATCGTACAGTCCCCGCCATAGTAGAAGCTTAGAAATAAATAGGCTCGAGTAGTCGAATTACGAGAATAAGCGAATAGTATCCCGGAATACTAGAGATCGTTTACTATAGGAGTCCTAGTAGTATAAGCCTACTAGGCTAAAGCGATTCCGAGTAAAGAGCCTAAAGTAGTTAAGGTCTTAGTAGTAGAAATAAGTCCTATATAATATACTAGCTAAGATACTCAGAGCGGGACCCCTTAGGACATAGGCTATATTTATTAAATAGTAAATACGAATATACTAGATCTATAGATACCGGGAGACCGAGATGTATACCTCTTAAGTAGAGTATAGTCCTCTAGATACGTCGACGTAGTCTATAGAATATTAGACGCTTACGAAGCCGATATAGTAGAATTATTAATAGCTAAGAAGAGATCGAATACTAGAGTCGAAGGTAGTAAATAATAACCTATAAATATAGCTAAGAAAGCTTGTACTATAGGAGAATCTTTGATTAATATAAATCGATCGTTATAAACCTAATAGGACACCTAGAAACCTAAAGGAAAGGGACCTAAGGTTATAAACTAAAGTAATACCGTGCTAAAGAAGACCTTAGTAAAGTAGGGTCCGAGAGTAAAACGCGATATTATTAGCTAGATAAGGAGACTATAGTTTTTACTACTAGAAGTATTAGCTAATATAAAACTAGAAGTTAGTTTAATATAGCTCTATAATAATTGCCCTAAGTACCGAGCCGAAGTAGTTAAGCTACTTAGATTAGGACCTAATAATAATAAGCTTAGGAACCGCGTAGTAGGTAGGTATTAAGTAGAAGTGAATATAGCCTAGTTAATCTATAATAGTAACGACCTCGATAAGGCCAAGTCTAGGGACTAACTACACGTTAGGGTATGGCTAAAGAATAAGGACTAACTATATATTTCTCTAAGGGTATATAACTTTTATACGAGAGTGACAGTTAAGTCTAGAGGGGAAGACGAAGCGTTAGTTAATATTGTTAAGACCCTAGTAGACGGAGGCTTATATATTAATTTAATACTACGAGATATTATAACAAAATTAAAGTTTAGATTCTATACTAATAACTCTTTATTAATTAGAACAGCTAATATAGTAGTCTATTAACTATTACATTTCGTGTACTTTAATATATAATATATAGGGGTTTATTAGATAATAGAGGCCTATATTATACCCGAGGGCACTTTCTACTCCCTCTTATTAGGCAGGGGCTAGATACGAGATGTTAAGGCAATTAGGGACTATAGTAATAACTGTTACTATATCGCCGACTTTATAGGTGACTTAAAGAGGTTAGAGGCTATAGTACTAGAGAAGCCAGTTACTATCCTAGATATTATTATCACCCTAGAGTATCCGGAAGATAAGCTATTAGCTAGAGGTCGCGTAGTATAAGCCTTCGAATCGGAGGTTTAGGACTATACGGAAGCTATCTATAGACAGGCTAAAGAAGAACTTACCGAGGAATATAATAGTAAGGGCGATAATCTAGACGAATTTATAGATATAATTAACTTCGAGTATACTAAAGAGATAGACGACAAATATTCCGATAATTCTTTATAAGATTTAAAAGGCTATTATAAGTATTAAACCTAGAAAATACTTATAATAATACTTAGCTAGGGTATATAAGTATAGTCGAGCTAAGAAGAAGCCCGAATAAGTAGACACGAGTCGACAATATAGAGGTAGTAACTAGAAAATATCGACTAGAGTTACTAACCTATAATACTATTACCCCTACTACCCCGAGCCTAGTTACGGAAAGTAATAGAACGTTATTATTAGTTACCTAGTATAAGTATAATAAGTATAAGTATTAAAGTAACCTTATCCTCGAAGAAATATTATACGAAAGTAAACACGCGAATTAGAACGTATTAGAAATATTATTAGCCTAAGCCGTTTAGCTAGCGAATAGTAGATTAAAGAAAGTATTATAAAAATTATTAAGGGTATTACTATTTTATCGAAGGATTTAGGAGTTACTAGGTAGGGCTCGAGTAATAGAATATCGAGAGAGGCTTTATAAGCTTATATAGCCTACCGTAGACGATTTACTAGAATAGAGACTACACGATCTAGTATGTCTAAGGGAAGTAAGTAACAAGCGTAACGTAGTAGTTAATAAAAGAGAGTCGAGTATAGGATTTAAGTATTTAAGATTACTATAAGTAAACGATAGCCGTTAAGCTTCTAAGGTATTTAAAGCTAATAAAGGGGGGATTACCTATACTATTATCTAGAACGAAGTTATCGATAACTCTTTAATTAAGAATTATTCCTCTTATCTTCCTTCTATAGACCTAATTGTTACTAAAGATTACCTTCCTACTAAGATAGTAAACCTAGTCTAGAGTAAACTAGTCTAGATAGTACTAGTCTAGGTTAGAAGTAGATAATAGGTACTTAGAGTAATCCTAGACGTGTTATTAATATTAATTATAGGAATAAATAAAACTTCTAGAAAGGATAATAGTACTAATACTAAAAAACTAGGAGAGGAGGATTTAGAAAGTAAGAGGATAGGTATCGGATCGCCTAGAAATTCTAATACTTATCCTAAGTCCTAAGAAGGGAAGGAAATATAGCTAGAAAGAGAGAGGATAGGTATTAGATCGCCTAGAAATTCTAATACTTATCCTAAGTCTCGAGAAGAGAAGGAAATACGACTAGAAAGAGAGAGGATAGGTATTAGATTACCTAGAAATTCTAATACTTATCCTAAGTCCCGAGAAGGGAAGGAAATATAGCCGGAAAGAGAGAGGATAGGTATTAGATCGCCTAGAAATTCCGATACTTATCCTAAGTCTCGAGAAGAGAAGGAAATACGGCTAGAAAGAGAGAGGATAGTAAAACTCTTAGACTTAGAAGAGGAAGAAGTATTTAGAACAGGACGATATAGGTTCCTAATAATATAGAGACCTTATAAATTCCGACAGGACTTTAGCTAAGTAGTAGACCTAGAGGATCTTAAGTACCCCGAAGATATATAATAGTAGGAATATAAGAAAATAATTAAGGGAATAATAGGGCTATTAGCTAATATAGTAGAATAAAAGAAGATAATAAGGAGACTATTATTTTAATAGAGAGATATATTTATAATAGATATTTAGAGAATACTAAGGACGACTCTATTAGAATATATAATTCCGATATATAAAGACGTTATACCTAAGAGATTAAAAATTACTCTATATACCCGGGAAGAAGTCGAATAGTAGAAATAAAACCTACCTCTATTAATAGAAGTAGGAGTTATTACTTAATATGAATTACCCTAGTCTATACGTTCTAGATTTATAAGAAAACAAGATATAACGTTAAGAATAACATATAATTATATACTAGTAAATAGTACTATAATCAAGTCTTAGTACCTAATAAAGAGGCCCGAACCTACGTTATAAGAGGTATCGAAAGATAGAATAAACTTTTTGTTTTTAGCTAATACGAGTAATAGGTATTAGGCGATACTATTATTATTAAACTACAGGTATAAGTCCGTATTCTAGAGCATCTTCGGGCAAATATATTATAACGTCCTAGGTTAAGGGTTAACGGGAGGACTAGCTACGTATTATAGGTTAAAAGACATCGAGTACTAAGCGATCCTAGAACTAAATATAGAGCCTATATTATCGGATGTTAACCCTACCACTACGTTCTTTAGTTAGTTTATAGATAATAATATAGGTAGAGCTAAAACATTTAAAGGCCTATATTAGTTCCTATATAAATATTATTTTCTAAGGTTAATATAGGTAGGGTTAACCTTATCGCTAAAGAAATCTATCTTTTATATTAAAGAGATCAAGATCCTAGGACACTATAGACTAGTAGGTAGTAGGCTACGGCTAGTACTAGACAAGATCGTAGTAATTAGGGATTACCCGAGGCTAATAAATAACAAAGAACTCGAGAGATTCCTCTATATATTACTATTCCTAAAGTCCTATATCCTAGGCCGAGTAGACTTATTAGTAGTAATAAGGATAGTAGTCACGTATAAGTAGGAAGCCTATATACTATTCGGAAAGGTAAAGTGTTATTAGAAGTAGTTATCCTTTATATAGAAAATAGTATACGAAGAGGCCTTCTTACGAATAAAGAGAGCTATATATAAGAATGTAATCGTTATAGGAGACCCTAAAAAGTAATACTATTTAGTAACCGATATATTACTTCGAGGTGCTAGAGGAGTCCTATTCTAACTAAATAATTAACTAGTTAGAATAGAGGTGATAATAAAAATATACGAATATATAAAAATTATAATATTTATATCCTTTTAGTTTAATAGTTAGTAGTAGAAATACTACACTACTAAAAGGGAAGTGTTAGCTATACTCCTAAGCTTAGAGGAGTCTCGAGAATAGATTATAGGATCTAAGTTTCTAGTTAAGTTATATATAGACTACTCTACGCTATTATTAGTCCTAAGAGGCGATAATACGAAAGGAAGAATCGTAAGATAGTAGTTATAGTTATCGGAATATAACACGGAAATAAAATACGTTCCCGGAAAGAATCTAATAATTATAGATAGCTTATCGAGAATTTAAGAGGGACTCGCGTTTAGATTTCTAGAGGGGTATAAAGAGTTTACACTTTATTTAATAGTTATAGAAGTAGAATAACAAAGGCCTAGAAAAGAGATAGTCTAAGAATAGGACGACTATATCTACTAAGATATAGAGGGTATAAAGGGTAGAAATAGTTATTTAACACTAGAGGGCGACGACTAAATATACGCGACTCTTAAGAAAGACAAAGCTAGATAGAGAACATGGCTTACCTTAACGTAGTACGGGGACGCCGTGTATTATAAGCTAATAGGAGAAGTTAAGGACGTAGGCCTATTAACTAAAGCTTTTACTAAAGTAGCTAAGCGGCAGGTAGCGTTATTAGTAATAATTAAGGGGGATAGGCCTATATTTTCTAAGCTTATATTTCGAGAGAGGTCAGGGAAGCTATCCTTTTACCTATATAAGGAACAAGTACTAGTAGTATTATTATAAATCTATAATATATATAGACATTTTACCCTAGAATTATACCTAAGGAAAGTAATTAGATAATTCTACTAGCTAGCGAGGCACGTAGATATTATAAAGTACTATTAATCGTGTATATAGTATTAGATGTTAGGACCCTTAAAGCCGACTAAAGGAATAATACTAATACTCTATCTATAACTATTCGACCTAATAGGGATTAACTATTTAGGACTTATTTTACCCGTATTAGCCTCGGGGGCTAGGTTTATATATATTACTATAGACTATATATCAAGAAGTTTTACGTGTAAAGCTATACGAGGTATAACTTTAGTAAACACGTTAAGATTCTTTTATAAACGAATAGTTAAACTATTTAGATAGCCGAGAGTAATATATAGTAATAATAGCTCTTACTTTATAGGAGGAGTATTCCCGGCCAAGTTAATAGTAAATAGAGTAAGATACTATTTAGTACTAGTCTTGTATCTATAATCTATAGGACTAGTAGAGTTATATATTAAACTCGTATTAAACTATATAAGAGGTAGTCTCTAAGGATCTATAATAAAGTTATTTAATTAAGATAAGGAGCTCGACTTAATCGAAGCTATACTAAACACGAGAGATATCCTAGTACACGGGTTTACTCCTAATAAAATAGTCCTAGGAGCGAACCGACAGTTTAGTATAGTAGACTAGCTAGTAGAGACGCTTTTTAGGATAGAAGCTATAAATACGATAATTCGATAAGAAGGTATTAAGACGATAACAGATATTCCGTATAATTTGAAGGTCTTCGAGATAAGAATAGCTAGGATCGATAAAGTAAGAGACTCGGCGAATTATCGATAGTTAGTAAAACAGATTAAAGACATAGAAAAGAGGGAACTCTTATATCTAATACTAAAAGTTAGGGACCTAGTTCTATTAAGACGATTATAGTAAAACTAATAAAGATCCTATAAGCTAGAACCTAGGTAGACTAGACCCTACTTAGTCGGGAAAATAGGCCCTAATAACACCTCTATATACGTGAAAGAGTTAAGAATAGACAAAGGACTTAGGAAGTACTATCTAAATTATATTAAGCTATTTATAGAATAGAAAGAAAACGTAGAAGTATTAGGCTATTAGGAACCGATCACTATATAAAACGAAGCCTTAAGGGGAGTAGTTAAGAATTATTATAGGAAGGTTTAAGATACTAAGAACGAGTAGAGACTCTAGATTTAATAAGGACTAGTCCTAAAAGTTAAGAGCTCTTAAGTTATAGACCTAATAGATAGGGAATATACTTACAAGTACTTCGAGACAGCGGACAAGGAAATACTAGATAAGGAGCTTTGCTCGGAATACTAGTAAGGTCGAGTAATTAACCTATAATCTCTCTAGAACTAGGGGATAGAAAGCTATTAGACAGGTGGGAGTTAGATAGTAGGAAGGGGAGAATATAGGTTAGAGGCGTACATGTATTATAGTAGGATTAGGTTAGTTAGAGTTAGATAGGGGAGCTATAGAAAGGGGGATAAGTATATATATAAGTAAGGGGAGTTAGTAGAGGGGACAAAAGAGGAGTCTAAGTAGGGAATATATCTAGTAGACGTTAGGAGTATTAGTTAGTTAGCGACAGATAGGGGAACTATAAAAAGAAAAGAAAGAGTAGGGAAGGGAGGTATAGGTAAAGAAGAGTGTCTCGAGGGAATAAAGAGATATATCTAGTAGAAGTTAGGAGTATTAGTTAGTTGGCGACAGATAGGGGAACTATAGAAAGAAAAGAAAGAGTAGAGAAGGGAGGTGTAAGTAAAGAAGAGTATATCGAGGGAATAAAGAGAAGTGTATAGGGAGTAAATATATATATAGGGAGTAAATATATATAGTAGAAGGGGAGAAGTTAGGAGTGTTAGTTAGTTAGAGACGGATAGGGAGTCTTTAGAAAGGGGACGAGTAGGGGAGTTTATATATAGGTAAAGAGGTAGATGTAGAGAGAAGGCCTTACCTTAACTATAGAGATAGCCTCACCTTTACTTTCATATAGGAATCCTAACCGCGAACATCGAAATATAAATATAACAAGTCGTAGAGTAATAGAAAGTTTAAATAATAGATCGAGACTTAAGATATAGCTAAGAATATACTACGTAAAGAAAGGCGGCGAATTAGGAGTAGGCGAAGATCTATAGCTATTAGAAATAATTATAATAATTAGCGAGACGAAATCTTAGAAGCTAAACTACGTAGAATTCTAGGTAGAGTAATAGGAAGTCCGAGATTAGATTACTAGGATTCTACGAGAACAAATCGAAAGTAAGATTAAATATTAGCCTTACTTAAGAGTAGCTCGACTAGACAACTAGTAACTCTATAAAGAGGAAACGTTATCTGATTTTAAAGGGAACGAAGCTTAGGGTCTTAGAGACAAGGCTATAGTACTCTTAGATAATTTAGAAGGCAGCTAAATAGATTCTAAAGAGATCTATAGAGAATTACTAGAGCTCCGGGAGGAAGATAAGTATTACTATAGCCTTAAGAAAGAAGTTTAAAGCAAGCTAATTAAATTAAGTAAGAGTAATAAGTACTATAGAGGAGAAGTTTAAAGAGCTATTAAATAGTATAATCGATAGTATAGGGAACGTATATAAGGAAAAGGACATCGCGACTCTACGACGACTCGAATATCTAGGTATATGTTATTAGGAGGGATCCTAGAAGAATATACTATATTTATAATCCTAAGATTAGATAAGTTTCGATTTAGTTTATCGGCTACAGGCAGACAGAACCGAACCTATATAGAGACAAATTAAGAAATATAGACAAAGTTAGTATAATTAGAGTATCTAAAATAGTTCTTCCTAGGTCTTATAAGAAGAGAGATGTTTAAGAATATACTTAAAGATTTTGATAATTATAATCGCTAAAGGCGTAAGAGTATAGTGTCTAGGGGCTAATATTAGATTAATAAGCTAGAGCTAAGGCTATCTAAATATATAAAGTTTATTAGGCTACGAATAAATCGAGGGGCTAAGAGTATAGGATAGCTATTAATTAGAAGAGAGGTCTAGTAGGTAGTATAAATACTAGATAATATAAAAGTAAACTCGAAATAGCTAATTGTCGTTAGTAAGGTAATTATACTTTTAATAGCTAACTAAGTAAAACGGATTAGTAAGTTTAAATATAAGTATAGAATAGTAGATAGAGGAGTTAGAATCTTAATTAGAGAATAGAGAGAGATGTTTATATTCCCTACTATGTTATATATCCTATATATAGAAGAACATAATAAGAATAATTATAAGCGCGAGTAGTAATTTAAAGATAATCTTAATAAAAAGAAACTCTTTAATAAATTTAATAAGGATTTAGATAAAGACTTAGTTAAGTAGAAGAGAAGATTACTTAAGAGGGATAAGAGGAAGTAGGGTAGAGGGATTTAGAGAGATAATACTTAGATCTTAGGAGTACTCCGGCTAGAGACGTAAGGGAAGGACAATAATAAAAGTATTATAAATTATATAGGCTATAAGGATATATCTAGTAGGCGACTAAGTTTATAGAACTAGACGTCGGATTTCGATATAGATAGGATCTTCGATATCGATTAGCTAATTAACTAATAAGAAGAAGTATAGTTATAAGATAATAATAGTAATATAGTATATTACTTCCGAGGCGAAGTAGTCTATAAAGATAATAAATTAGATAAGTTAATATTATTCGAGATAACTATCGACTTAGAAGGGGTAGAGACAGCGTAGGTAGTAGAAGAGTCTCGGAGAGATTTCGTAAAAGAGCGAGAAGAATATTAGGCTAAGGAGGTAAGGGTCGAGAGGAATAAGAAAGTACGGTAGAGGTGTTAAGAGAAAGTAGTAAAGGGTAAGATAAAGGACGTAGAGAAGGTAGTTGTATTAGATAATAAAAGTGTTAATACCCTAAAAATAGTCTACGAAAAAGTAGAACAGGCTAGGCTATTAGTAGAGTTGTTTAGGAAAATAAAGAATAAGAGACTAAGGTAAGTGTCCCTAATCCGAGTATTATTATTATTATCCCTAACTTAAGTACTATTATTATTATCCCTAACCTAAGTATTACCCCTAATTCCGATTTAATTATTACTAATTAAGAGGTACTATAAGAAGAAAAGGAAAATTATTATAGGTAATAAATAGAGAGAATCTTCGAGAGCTAGGGCTAGAATAATCCGGATAGATATAGGGGCTTAGGAAAGATATAATAAAGCCTTATAGACTATAGCCGAATTACTAGATAATAGGGCCGAAGTAATTAACTATAAGGAGGGAACGACTAAGATATTTATTAACAATTTATTAATAGAAGCGAGAGCGGCCGAATTACTAGAGGATAATATAAAAGGAAAAGGAGTCGACGACTAAGATAGAAAGACTAGAATATTTACTAACGACTTACCTAAAAGAAAGAAAGTCCTAAGTAAAAAGGAAGTAGTAAGAATTCGAGGACCTATAGAACACTTAAAAAACATTCCTAATAGAATAGGAGAAGAGTTATTAGAGTAAATAATCCTCGAGTTACTTAGAATAAAGGCTATAGAGAGATATATATAGGCGTCGGCTATATATAATAAACGTAGTAGAGTTCGAGCTCGCTATAAGGCGTTAATTAAAGTAAACTAGAAGCTACTTGACGAGGAATAGTTAGATATAGACTAAGTTTAATAACTAATAGTAAAATTCTCTAGGAAGGACCTCGCGAGAAAATATAGTAATATATTTAATATAAAGGGTTTTCTAAGGAATTAGAGAGTTAGTAAGTACTAGAATATTTAAGGGCGATTAGGTAAGTTTAAGTCTCTAATAAATTATAAACCTAAGGAGAGGAAAGTATCTATATTAGAGGGTTTAGAGATTCAGAGTTAAGCTATCTCGTAGAAACCCCTTATAGTAAAGATAGTCTAAAATAGGAAGTAGACGCGGATAAGAGAAGAAAGAAAAGTGTTAGGAGAAGAGTAGGAGCGCCTTATAGAGTTAAAGAAAGAAATATACGAGTTATAATAGGTACTTAATAGACACTTTAAATAATTATATAATATATAAGTAGAGTATATATTATCGTCTAGAAGATAATTAAACTAGCTCGCGAAGGAGATAATCTAAGAGGTAAAAGGAGTCACTTTAGAAGGGCTCCGAGATATCTTTAATAGAATAGAAGACTAATTAAGAGTATTAGACTATTAAGATAAGTAATAATAGGAAAGATATCGAAAGTTAGTTAATACGAAGCTTCCTAAGTTATATAATCTAATAGACTTTAAGAGATTTATAAAAGATGTTAATTATATAGTACTAGAGGATATAAAAGAGGGCGATTTAGTGTTAGTAGGAGAATTAGAACTAGAACTAGATCGCGAATTAGAATCGGAAGAGCTAGTAATACTAGAAGAGATAGACTTATTAGTAATAGAGTTATTATTAATAAATAAGGTAATAGAAAGGAATGTTAAGGAGTATAGATAATTCTTAAGTATATACGAGATAAGTCGGATAGAGGATTAGATAAAAGAGCCCTTTAAGAATTAGGAGAGGAACTGTCGCTTAGGGGAGGAGATAGATAATATAGATATAATAGAGTAAATGTAGGAGTAGTATAGAGGGAATTAAGGGACATAGGGGGTCGTTATTTAGGGGTCGTTGTTTAGAGAGTAGTATTATAAGAGAGGTATAAAGATATAGCGAGTTGGCGTTAGGTGAAAAGTTACATGATCGGGCTATTAGAGGAATATAGTATATCACACTATTAGAAGTATTAATAGTTGTTAAAGGGGGGGTCTTAGTCGAGAGGGGAAGATAGTTGTTATAGCCTGAGGTAATAATAAGGCACCTGCGCTAGGTAGTGCATATGGCATCGGAGGCGTGCCCTGTAGCTAGACCTGTATCCTCTCTCCATAGCACCAATACGATACGTACCCTTACAGCGGATACCAACGGCCCGACGTTGGTGGGCTGAGGCGATTATTCTCAGCTCAAACATAAAATTGCAACAGATTTCAAGGTAGGTACCCAAGTACATACTTCGGCGATTTCTTCTCTATTCCTCTCAATCCTTTCGCAAAACTGTTATCCAGGACGAACAGAACGACGAAGACAAGATGTCAGTCGAAACGAAACCAGCAGTGCCTTTAGTGATGGCTCACTCCGCCACTGAGTTGATTGGCAATACACCGCTGGTGCGCCTTAACAAGATTCCACAGAGCCTAGGTATTGAAGCAGAGGTATATGCAAAGGTTGAATTGTTCAATGCTGGTGGTAGCGTAAAGGATCGTATCGCTCTGCGAATGGTTGAGGAAGCAGAGAGGTCAGGAAGAATTAAGCCAGGAGATACTCTGATTGAACCAACAAGCGGTAACACGTAAGTCAATATCAAGTCCCAATCCTACATATTCTAAAAAATACTTAGGGGTATCGGACTCGCTCTCGTCGGCGCCATTAAAGGCTACAAGACAATAATTACACTTCCCGAGAAGATGTCTCCTGAGAAAGTCGCGGTTCTCAGAGCCTTGGGAGCAACCATCATTCGTACTCCGACTCAAGCTGCCTTCGATTCCCCCGAATCTCACATTGGTGTCGCAAAGCGTCTGCAAAAAGAGATTCCCAATTCTCACATCCTTGATCAATATGCGAATGTCAACAACCCCAACGCCCACGAGTTCGGTACCGCGGAGGAGATCTGGAAGCAAACAGGTGGTCAGATCAAGGCTATTATTGCAGGTGCGGGAACTGGCGGGACCATTACTGGCTTGTCGAAGGGCTTGAAGAAGCATAATCCTGATATCAAAGTCGTGGCTGCTGATCCATTTGGTTCTATTCTTGCATTGCCAGAAAGTCTGAACCAGCAACGTGCCAATGAATCATACAAGGTGGAGGGAATTGGTTACGATTTTATCCCAGAAGTTCTTGAACAGAAGTCAGTAGACCTCTGGTACAAGACAGATGATGTCGAGTCGTTCATGTTCGCGCGGCGACTTATTGCAGAGGAAGGACTTCTCGTTGGTGGTAGCAGTGGAAGCGCAATGGCTGCAATGGTACGGGCAGTCAAGGACCTAGGACTCAAGAAGGGCGATATCGTAGTTGTCATTCTGCCTGATAGCATTCGAAGCTATCTGAGTAAATTCGCAGACGACGATTGGCTTGCAGCAAACGACCTCCTCCCACCAACCCCGCCCACAACGATGCCCTCTTCCCCTATTCTTGAATCTCCAACTTCGCACAAGAGAGATCCATACTCTGGAGCTACACTTAGATCTCTTCGTTTAAAACCAGTAACCACTGTCTTAGCTGACTCGTCATGCTCAGATGCAATTGAAGCTATGCGCGAAAAAGGATTCGACCAACTCCCAGTCCTTGCACCAACCGGTGGAAAGCTTGTCGGGCTCGTTACACTGGGTAATCTTCTGTCATGGATCAGTCGTGGTCGTGCTTCTGGGAAGAGTCCCGTCTCTGATGTCATGTTTGATTTCTCCTCCATTCCAGAAGTTGTAACGGATCCAAAGGATATTAGCAGACTCACAGAGGCGCCGAAGACCAGCGGAGTCGAGAACGGTCACGACGGAAAGAAGCAGAAAGAACCGAAGAGAAAGTTTGTAGAGATCACCCTGGATACACCACTCAGCGCTCTCAGCAAATTCTTCGAGTGGAACAGCGCAGCAATCGTCACCGAAAAAGGCGGTATCGAGAGTGGCGGGCTTCCAAAACCAGTGGCTGTCGTTACTAAAGTCGACTTGCTTAGCTGGATGGTCAAACAAACAAAGATATGATTTGTGTGTGTAACGATGGAACGAATTGGGAATTAGGCGTTGACCAGGTCTTATTGAGGAGTTTGTGGGAAATGGTGGTTAGCTTGATAGATTCAACATCCAAACTTATACGGGAATGAAGCGAACACGGAGAGTTATAGATAGTGTGCAAACACAGGGAGGCCAGAGACTCGGTTGCTGGTTCTCACAACCGGTGTCAAATAAATAGAGCAGAAAAAAACCTTTCAACACCATCTGGTCAATTCCTGTTAGCGCGCTCATACCCGATCTTCCTTTCGAATGTCTTCCGATACAATAACAATTGACGATTTCCATTTACCAGCTTTGGAGGAGAATGTGAAGTATGTCATTTCGCTTTCTACCACATACAGCAAAGACCTTTGAGCGATCCAATTTCCCTCGCTTAGATATGTCCCCCCTGAGCCCTCGCTTAGATAATACCCTTGGATTATCAAAACCACGAAATCGATGCCGTAAGTCAGGAAAGAAAGGAACCAAAGGATTGGAGCAAGGACAAAAATTCTTGTTGATCTATCCGAGCATGTGACTATATAGGTGAGGGCAGCTAGCTCATATTTTGAGAAGTCGTTGACTGAGAGTTCCTCGCTTAAGTGATCCGTTGGAGCGAGTGGACTCGAGGTGGGTTCCTGAGTATACCACGTCTTGACCAGGATTGGGAACTTTACTTCGGTGAGTGAGAGTTGTATTGGACTTTTTGTATTGTACTAATCCTCGTGCCCCACTGTATATTGATAAAAGTTCCACTGTCTTGCTCGTGCAATCAAGAGCTGCTTCATTCTTCGTTCCCAGATTCGAGAATCACGAAATGGAGCGGAAATTTTTCAGAACGGATCATTACTCACTGATGCGATTCTCTTTTCTCGGTGCTCCTAGTAACATGCGCTAA
The DNA here is from genome assembly GCA_003988945.1 of Chaetoscypha palmicola. NCBI lineage: Eukaryota > Fungi > Ascomycota > Leotiomycetes > Helotiales > Helotiaceae > Chaetoscypha > Chaetoscypha palmicola. Next base: position 49,848 of record QYAH01000110.1, on the reverse strand, counting down.
GAAAAAGGAAGCTCGGTCATCATGTTAGATATGGCTTGCCGCGAAACAGGAGAGTTTCAAATAGAATGAGTGATAGAACAATCACGAGGTAACCTTTACAAATAAAAGAATTCTCTAAAAAGGTCATTGTTTAGCGTAGTAAGATATCCAAGCTTCAACTCGCGAAAAGTAGCACTTTATCGTCTCCCCTAATCGCTACACTCTTCCCCCTTTCCCACTTATCTATGTCCGAGGGAAATTCTACTATACGTGTAATTTTGTACAGCAAGATATTATTAGGATAGAGAGAAATTGATGGGCGTACAGAGGATTAGATGAACGTACTAAATAACAAGGCCAACGAGACATAGATAATTAATTATCGATCAATTATATAGCTGAGGGTTTAGCACCTAATCAAATAGATCTTCCTTAGGTACTTAAGTGATTACGTAAAGATATTTTCGTACCCAATCCTCTATGAGCTATTGCTTATTCCGACAATATCTTACTCTTTCCCTATAGTAGTGAACAAAGAGTACTCAGCCTTGTATACATCCAGGTATATTCTTTAGAGGTGTGGAACGTTACTTCGTATAGCTAACGCGTTTTAGTATCGGAAGCGAGGAACCGCACCGGACGTAAATCGGCACGTCGCTCACCCGCTATCACGACTCGAGCCTCTCAAATTACTTACTTCGTACGTATCGATCAATCTTACCCAATCGATCCCTTAACATCATTTCAGAATCGGGTGGCCCAAGTCTATGGGTTGATAGATACATGCTCTCGCAATAGTACCGAAGTATGCGTCGTTGCCTCCAAACATTCCCCAAACAAGGTTAGAATGCCCAGCCTTCTCTTCCATCTAACGTTTGAGATCGTCCATGAGTGTGCCGCCACAGGCAGCAAATTGGAATGATTGGGGATCGCGAGACCATGAGTTATCCTGCTCCATCTGCGCACCCCAAGCCTCTGTGGCACGGTAGCAGGCCTCTTTGTCGGTAGGTCGGTAGACGTTACTTAAGTTGTAGGCGACTCCAGATGCCCAGGAGTCTCCGATAACGGCCCATTGCAATGATATGTCCTTCTGAATTATTCTGCTCTTTGGGGCGCTTTGAAGTTGAGCTGCCTGTGGAAACGCTAGGACTGATTCTAGCAGGAATGCGTGTGTTATCAGACCTGGGCGAATGAACCTCATGATAGACCGTGAGAACAGAAGACTTCTGAAGACCGATTCGATCCACTGTATAATGTAACAATATTTCTGACAGATTAAAAAGGGATGGCAAGGCTATTGAACTCGGTTGGGTTTCTGGGGGCAGCAGTAGTATATGCATATATCTGCGACCATTCTGCGTTGCGACTTGATGTTATATACTGATTCGTTCAAACCCATTATAGTACGAGAGCGAATGGTTTCTACCATGAAAGATCGGGAAGGCTGAGCTGAGATGGAAGCAGGACAGAGTTTCTTGAGGAGTCAATCCTGGTGCCTAACGGAAGTAGACGTGCCCATGTTGAGGAACATAGTAAGGGCAACTTTCTTGCTCGGTATGACTATGCTACTTTTTCTCCGTCAACCTTACACCTCGAAATCATGGTAGATCTGTGTTTCAAGTTACTGTACCTTTTTGGAAGGATGTATGTGGCCGAACTGTTATGAATTGTGGTTGGGAGGATAGATATGGAGCCTTCAGATCAACAGTCTACATAGACCATTGACCTAGGATTCTATTTCTGACTTAGCACGCGCATCACAACTAATGGCCGTAGGAATATGTCGGGATCTGCATAACGACCTTTCGTACATCGGAAACACTTGAGTGATATTAGAGGCTGTGGTAGAGTACAAATTTAGAAGTGACCCAACTTCACGAGGTCATGTTAGTGTCGTTCTGATCCCCGGACTGGGTACACTTCCTACTTGATAAGTATGCCTCAACGCTAGTAGACGTCTTCGTAAAATTCAATTTTAATTGATCCGTAAGCGAGAGCAGCCATCATCGCGCCTGTTTGTGGCCGCCCCGCTTGTAGGGCTGGCGGTACATACTTACGTAAAGTTGTTTTTCGTGATGTCTATATAAATCGTGCTACTTTCACATATCATCATATTAAGCCATTTTATCAGACGCTAAGCCTATTCTAGCTAGATTTCCTGAAGTGGAAACCACCAGCCCTACCCGCATGTTATGATCCAACATCTTGGCATTGCCTGTCCACAATAAGCCCCCTTCACTGTGCTACTATATTGTGTTGTCTGCCACCTGCGCCTGATAATCTGATCTCATAGTTCATCTTTGCGTTCTGGACATATTGATTTTGCAATCCTGCGCTTGCCACGGGGCGCTAAATGTTTCACGATCTCACGTTGTCAATATATGCTAGCGGCACGGCTACACCAATACAGTATCTAGGTCATTTTCAGTCACAATATCAAAAACAACCCTCCAGAAACAGCTCAAAAGTCAATCCAACTGAACTGGATTGAACTGATCAATCACAGATTTTTCAAATCCACGAAGCAATGTCTCCCCAATCTCGCCAAGCCCATCTCATGTCAAGAACTGTTCTTCCAGCTCTAGCTTTAGCTCTCTTTGCCACCACCATATCGGCTTTTTCGTCGGAGGATCGTGACCAAAGACCGCTTCTTTCTCACGCCGCGTCAAATTTCAGTGTTGGATTCAGTCTTCAAAGCTCTTATGGAGCAGCAGCCATCGTCGTCGAAGGCGGCGACGGCACATTGGAGACGCATACTCGGGTATACGAACCCGGCTACTTATACGAGCAGGTGATGGCAAAGTTGTCTCTGGACTCGTCCCGACATATAGCGTAAGTGTTGGACCTGGTTCGGCCTACAGTACATCAAGAGCGAATGAGCATGGTCTTCCAGGCCACCTTACCAAGATGATGGAGAGTACTGGGCTGACCAGCCCAGGCAGGGTGCGAGGACGGCTCTCAAGACCATGGGCCTGCCGGCCTCGTATGAAGTTGGCGTTCTCGCGCAAGCCGTCCAGCACTTGCGAGCTCAGTTGGAGTCGGACTTCGGTATCACCATTTCCAAAGCAGTCTTCACGTCCTCGCATCTCCGTGCGCTGTACCAGGACAATCTAGAGGACGTTGCGATCCATGTTAGTATCGAATACGTAACTCCGAGATATCAGTTCCAACCGGTACTGTGGGAGACGGCTGCTGCGTTTGCAGGACATGGACTTGGCGTGTGTGAACATTAGTACGACGAGAAAAGATGCTGGGACGAGGATATTAAATTACCGGATGTGACAGTCCTAAGTGTGCACTACAGCCGCAATGCGCTCACGGTGTCACTGGCCGAACTCCAGCTAGCTTTCGCAACGTGGGAACCCAATTATCGGCGGATCGAGAACTTCACTCTCGGCAGTGATGCTATCTCTACATATTCAGATTCGAACAGCTATTGGGCAGACGTCAAAAGAACTTTACTCGAGACTATGGAGAAATACCCTCTCTTCAACAAGCCGGATACGCTTATGCTTACCGGCGATATAGAGGATGTGTTTTTTACAAACTTTTTCTTGGAGAGTTTGAAAGATTATCTTGGCAAGCTTCCCCGCGTTCTTTCGGTGGACGCTAAGGTGGTCGCGGCAAAGGGAGCTGCTGAATTTATGCATCGGAGCTAGATGGATCAATGTATACTAATTTTATTGCGACGTGGTCGGATGAAATGTGTAATAGAGTTTGCTATATCAGTTGGGCTTTAGTGTGACTTGGGGCTCGGTTTCCTAGACGCTCTTTAATAGCAACATCGGCGAGTATAGCTAAATATCAAGACGATCTCCTGCCATACGGACTCTACCTTTTTTATCGTTCGCCTTTGTTCCTGTTCGAAATGTCTAATACGTTTTATTTGACGATCGTCGACTAGCAATTCAAAGTAGCGATCGCTATCTTCAAATTCTGGTCTACTATTACTACGGATGTTGCTTAAATAGGAAGAAGAAAACAAGCCTAGCGAGCTATATAGTCATGTCTCGAAGTCGAAAACTACGCAGTAAATTAACTTTGTTTTACCTATGTTGACACTTCATATACTGAACCCTTCGTCCTTTCAGTTTAAAAATATTACCAGCTTTTACCAGCAGTCTATGGAGTAGAACCTCATGACCAGTTTTGGTTCATCGCTCAAGTTATTCCGGGAGTTTCCAACGTGACTCAGTATGCCATTAGAGGTTATACAAAACGCGCTTCAAACTTTTACGGATTAGCCATCAGGTAAGTAGGTACTACTAGTTTCTGCGGCACATGTCGCCGGGAAGCGACTAGAACTGGAACTTCTGAAATACAACGAAATCTAAAAGGGAAAAAAATGTACTAAGATCTAAACACGATCAAAGTCCCAGTTATCTCATAAAACAAACACGTTTGGATGTGATTGCTGCGCGTATCCAAACACTTCGCCCGAGCACGAATTCACATCCAGCCCGTATCAAAGAACTAGTTAAGGATATCTTTGACATCCTGAGGGTTATTGCCGTCACCTTGTAAGCCGCTACATACATCTCCTGGTTGTTGGCAATTGCTTCTTGAGCGGTAATAAAGGATGGCGATATGATGCTACTCCAAGAAATGTTTTAGAAGATGTGGGATTGGGAGATATGTGGAGATATCCTTCGCACGATGATGGTGGTAAAGATATTCTGGAGGCTCTTTAGCATCTGTGGAGATGATAGTGTACCAAGCTCAAAGGACGAGGCCGAGATAATCAGTGTGTTGATTCGTAGCCATAATATATTCCACAATCCGTTACTGAGGGGAACCACTCTAAGGTGATAGAATGACTTGGACACTTCTTGTTTATCGAACGTGAGAAATCCTGACGGGATGGTATGGCCTAGGATATGAGATTCATGGGATGGCAGAGCACGCTTGAGGAATCAAAATCTAGCAATGGCTGGTGCTACCGCTATGTCTTAGGAGATTGGCATTGATGACTTTGGCAATGTATACGGTATACAACGGATTCGGCGCATACGGTGGTCTCACGAACATGATCCTTGTCGACAAAATCTCCCGCCTCGTGGTAGCTAATGCAAATATGGTTCCACATCTGGACTTGATAAATAGGGTAGGATGCGGCGAATCAACTTTCAACAACGTAACCTAGCAATCATCCAAATATTGAAAAAGTATAACTGCATCTAATTAGCTCCACGATAATAGACAGGACGGAATCATTACTCATTTCCTGGAATTGCTGTATAATGTGGCACCGGCCCAATCACAAGTGATAAAGAATCTCGATCTGAAAATTATTAGCAATGAATGATTCTCGTAGACTTTCTTATACCGAACCATTCGGCTATATAGATAGAATTGACTGCGATCCACTTCTAAGATATATCAGCCTGTTCCCCTCATGACTAAAAGACTGTATAGCCATCAGGCGCACAATACGGCGATATTTCCAGACTCTAGCAGACAGTGCCGTCTCTAAGTAGATGCCGACCCAGTAGAAAAGCATACAAGCGATGTAGTCATGCATTCCGCAACATCTAAATACAGTACATCATGACACATTTGACACATACTCCCTCAACCCTCCTACTCTCGCGAAGAATCAACAAGAGCAGACCCACGTCCACATATCTCCCCATCCACCGCACAACATCCAACATCCCTCCCGCCAAACCAGTCATTAACCACAGCGAGATACTCAAGAAAACGACGTATCATCAAGCCCTTCCCCGACATCCTACTTCACGACTCGAACACAAGGTAGCAAGAAAATCGTTGATAAGATGGCGCTGGATCTTACTACTTGTAGCATAGTTAGATATATAAGTAGCACATTTGTTAGTACTGTAGTAGCAATATAGTTCCATGTAATAGAATCCTACACAGTATATCTCAAAGATCAGCAAACAGGACAAGTGCGCGCGAGAGAGTACGCAGCGATATATTAACAGTACAGGACGTGTATTTCCTCAGTACGATCCTGTATTCCAAGGTAAAACTAGCGATCCGTACTTAGAACCTGCCGTAAACAACCAAAAAAGGCAGCCATGGCGTAGCTTGAGTCCTGAACGGACGACGAGGGGAGGGGAGGAAAGTACTTAACCAATTGGGGGGGGAGATGGTATACTAGACTGCTCTGTACTAGAGAACTAATGGAGATGTTCGGGATAACGAGCGCGGTGTTGAGACTTGTTATATACTATACTGTTCTAGGAAACTAGGTTCATGCGATGCACTACTCATCTTAATACGATTGTGCTACGTATTAGTGCAGAGTACGAGATAAGAAGGGAGGGGGGCTGATATAACACTTAAGACTTCGAATGTGGCAAGTGATGAGGGTCGAGGGGCTAGGTAGTGTATATCCATTTTCGGTACAACCCCACAAACCAAGCCAGGTACTCCATATTTCTTGATCCTAGATCCTAGTAACACAGCTTAAACCAGATCATGAGCCATCTGTATTCAGGTATTTGTCTAGAGAGGAGTTGTATTGCGATCTAACGATCTTATCCTACGCTATCTATGCCCGACAAATGCCCAGCAACGCCCGAAGACATATCGAGAGGAGAACAGAGCAGAGCAGAGCGGGGAGCAAGAACGTTCAAGAAAAGCAATGAGAGCAGAGCAGAGCAAGCAAGATATTCTATCCATCGTACAGTTACAGTCTATAAAAGAGTCTTCTAGAGCGTCGAGTTCAGGGCTGATCGGCGCTCATCTAATGTGTTCTCTAATCATCTATACCCGGACCATGCATGCATGCAAGCGCAAATAAAAACTCTAGAGAGCTCAAAAGATGCTCGGCAAGCCTGCAAGACAAGCCATCAAAATAACACAATCGCTGCTCTACCACCACCCACCGCTACAATTCCCCCATATACAAAATCCCGTGACCAAGATGCAAGAAAGAGACGCGTCGCATTATATCACAATCCATCTGGCATGCCTTTGATCGATACAAAAGAGATAGAAAGATGACTGGGCGATATAAATCCAACGGGCCTGCGAATGCTGGCAAAATCGTCGTGGGATATGTCCACACCCCCGGTAATAACGGGAAGTGAGACGTTTACACGTACTTGCACATCATGGCAACCATCAAGTCGAAAAGACCGATAGCCTCAACGAAAGCGAAGCCGAGAATGGCGTAGGAGAAGAGTTGACCGCGCATGCTTGGGTTACGGGCGACGGCCATGAGGAGAGCGGCGAAGACCATACCGATACCGATTCCGGCACCGCCGAGACCGATGGCTGCGGATCCCATACCAATGTTCTGAGAGACTTGGACCATGGCGGTGGCGATCTCGGAGGAGAAACCTCGCTTGGATTGTTGGGCGAAGGTGTTGCGGGTGGCGTGGGAGAGGATTTGGGAGGCTTGTTGACGCTTCATGGCGGTGAATGGGGAGGTCTTGACTTGACGGGAGACGCCTGGAGAGAAGAGGTGTTAGCTTCTTGTTCAATTGATGGTTCGATGATACTCAATTGACGATGCTCAATTGATGGCAAGGTCCTAGACCGTGGATGGCCAACGGCAGAGGCATGGATGAAAACTTCATATGCTTGATATCCAATTGCCATTGAGGTCCAATATAAAGATTGGTCCGACGATGAGCTCAAGCTTGCCCTTTTCCCATCTATCCGCTGGTGACAGTGATAGCATTGATAGCTCGTCTGCCTGTATGACATAGGTGCCCATCGATCTTTTCCAAGCCATTGATATCCAATTGAACAGGGAAAACCAGGTACATACCAGAGAAAGCACGCTGAGCACCATTTGACTTGATGTTGGCGCGGAGGACAGGACGAGCAACCTTAGTAGAGGTAGAGCTCATGAGGGAAGCCATCTTTGGCATAACCATTCTTGAAGCGGCCATTGTGTATGTGTGTGAGGGTATGGTGTGGTGGAGAGGAGATGTTGTGATTGGACTGTTGCGAAAGTCTGGAGAAGATGGAGAAAGCAAAGGCAGAGACGAGCAGAAAAGAGACTGAGGTAGTGGTGTGTGTGAGGCGGTCCTAAGAATTATCAGAGGAAGGAGAGGTTGGAAAGGAAAGTGGTGTGGATGGGCCGGAGGAAAATTTTTCACGACTGGACGGTTTGACAATGTCCTGAGGACACAAGAAGCTCAGACGAGACAAACACTCGCTGTCGTCGCCTCGTCGTTCAGGCTCGGCTATTTTACTGTACGACGTACGGTACGGTACAGTATCTTGCTTTCGTGAAGCTCTTATCGCCCGGTGATCTGAGGCATCCAGCTGCTTTCCTCTTTCGGATACATGACAGTTTTCTGCCGGCTTCTCTTGGTCGTTTGAGGCTCAAATACCCTTGACAAGACCCACACTGGTGGATGCAGGAACGGGTCCTGGGTCCACCATGCGTAGAAATCAACAGCATCATCCTGAATCATCGACGACGATTCCCTGCCAGAGGACGGTGTCCATCGGGTGTTATCGGATATTGCAGATTACGGTGCGTCCAACAAGGAACTATATATATCGGGCCCGAACGGCTGGCTGTAAGCTGTCCGGAATGCTGACCCGCAACCCTCTTGAGGTATAAATATTGGTGTGTACTTCGAAGTAACCACCTGTAGCGGTACCGTCAGCTTGACCTCGACAAAGCCAAATAGAGACAACTGGATCTAGAAATACGCTCATAACTCTCGAAATCAAGGTTGTACGACCGGGATACATGAGAATGAGAGACCGAACCGACCAACCAACCGCATTAAAAACATCCAATTAGCCAAACCCTCCTTTCAATTGAACGCTCAAATACATTTCAAACGCGTCCAAACTTGATGAATCGCAATTGAAAGCATAAATAACATCCCCAAATTGAAAAAGCACCAGAAGTATGCACATCCAACTTTCACAAACCAAACCACAACGACATGTCGTCCAAAAAGGACACATATCATCGCCTCCACTCTGCCTTGGCACTTCAGCCTCAAATCACACTAATCCCTATCCGGCCCCTTAGACCAGCCGGAAAACAGCCGATCCCGATATATCCCGACCACGCCTCTCCACCACCCACCAGCAAGAATTGCACTCTCACGATATCCCCCCTATCACTTCCCACAATCCTCAATCCCCCTCCAGCAAACTCTCAAGATCTCAATTAGCCATCGCGCATCTAACCATACCAAACACGCCCACCCTCCCATCTGTCCCTCCAAACCCTCCTCTCCTTACTCCGTACAGCTCCATCCCAACTCCCCCGTCCAGAGAAACTACCACCCATGCCACCGCCTTCGCGCGGCCCACAGCACCAGTACCCGACATCCAGGACCAGGACCAGGACCTAGCAAGATGGGACGCAGCATGCCATTGACGTCGCTAATTGGTGCGTCTGAGATGAGCGTGAGACAAGGAAGAACTTTTGCGTTGCGCGTGGCGCGTGGGTTCCCGTTTCGGGTTTTCCGCGCGGGTCCTTGGTGCGAGATGATTTATTGCGAAGTCGGGAGGAGTTGTGAAGTGCATAAGAGGAAGGTTATGCTGTTGCTTCACGTCTTGCTTGCGATGGCCTCGATGGCTTGTTCAAACTTCAGAGCACACCTTAATGGAACCTGGAAGCTATTCAGAGCAAGTACGGTAGGTTAGACGGTACGGTAGGTTGTCATCATGCATCTCGTTCTCTTTCATTAAATATTTACGTTCCTTATCATCATCAAAAACCCTAATGCGCTCGCTTGCTCTTTCGCCCGCTCGTCTTGAATGGTATATAATCATACAGAATCATCAGTTCCAACGCTCTCGTACGCCGCGCCACCTCTCGATCGCATCGTCATCAGTCGAGGCGTTTCATACATCGCAGTATAATCAACCACCTGTCCACCCAGCATCGCAGAGCCGTTTTCCCTCTTACCAAACACCGGAGCTGGATCGCACCAGAAATCTTTGCAGTTCCCGATACATCCGTTCGAAAATGGATTGCGATTCCGCCGGTTGTTGGTCTTGTTACTTGAAGTGGCGGTTTCAATAAATGTGTCCACGCCGAGGATCTTCTTCCATTGCTTGAAGCAACCTTCCTTGTGGTGGTGATGGCCCGGCGCGTGTGTTGGTGGGAGGGCTGGATCTGGTCCCATGCCCGTATTTCCAATCTGGGCTCCATTTTGGGAGGTTGTCCCGGTGGTGAGTGCGGAAGTAATGGCGGCTGAAGCTTTGCTGCCGTGTGAGTGATTCGAACCACTCATATTCTCCCAAGTCGTCATGGCTCTCGAGATTTGTACCAATTGAACAAACATAAGCATCGTCACCCACGTTAACTGTAGCGTCGCCCAGATACAGAGGACTAGAGTATATGGATCGGCATTGATGACCTGACATAGCTCTGGCGCAAGAATGTTGCAGACTTTGCCTTCTTCAGTCGTGTCTTTAACAATCTCGAAGTCTATTCACCCCTTAGCATGACGTCCATTTGGTAAAGATTTTATACTTACATCCTAATGCTAGCCGTACAAGTAGAAGTACACCGACCTCTAAAGTGATCAGATACAGGAAGAAATGCCTGTGATTGTTGATACCAATGCAGTTATAAACCCAGGGGCAGTGACTAGAAGAGGATTAATATCTTGTATGCCTTGCTTTCATCAGATTACTCACTGGTCGTGTTTGGCAACACATCTATTACATCTCTTACAATGTTTGCTTCTCAATGGCTGTCGTACCATGCAAGCCACGCAGAAGTTTTGTGCGTCGAACTTCCATAAGCCCACAAGCTCGTCAATAACTGCTTTTTGAGGGCCGAGCCCACCCAATTTAGGTACAAACCCAGGCTCGTACACCATTGTACAGAAGTAAAAGTAACCACATAAAGTATAAGATGTAGCAAACGCAAGATTACTGATAGGGTAACTCGAGTATGTGACTAGAATTGTTAGGACCTCTGAATGAATTCTAATTGGGTGAGTCAAACCTGGAAGAATGGTTGTCATCCATCTTAATCCGACCCAAAAAAGAGTTCCAGCAAAAATACCTGCCAGCCAAGGCTATATTGTCAACAAGGAAGTCTGGGGATTAATCTTTGGATGTGAACTTACAGTCTTGTGCATATGCCGCATATCTGTTGGAGCGTATTCCATCACCTGCATCGCTACCCACTGCAGCGAATATCCAGCGAATAAAGCGATAGGTACGCCGGCATACACTACCATGTGACTGGATATCATCATCATAACCCAAATTATTAAAAATGGAAACAAGAAAAAGAATTTCGTCATAAAAGATCTTTTGTCTTTCATCAAGAATGAACTACCTGGAAAGTCGAACGTCCGAGGCATGGCATCATCATTATACCCGCATTCAATCAGCGCTCTATGCCACATCATTTCTGTTTTCATCTCCTCTGCGGTAACTGCTGGTGTTTTCCCAGTAGAAGTTTCTGCGAATCGATCCGCGCCGTATTCAATCAACTTTTGTATACAGCCTTGCGACCCCTTTACTAGCGCCCAGTGCAGTGCTGTAAATCCAGTTTCATCCACGGCATGTACATCTGCACCCCATCTTAAGAATAAGTCCACGCAGGCTGGGTATCCCTTGTAGGCAGCCCACATAAGGCTTGTATGTCCGTGGGCATCTGGAGTGTCGACTGAGATATTCTGATGTAATAATAAGACGAGGAGGAAGGTATTGCCCTCGAAAGTCGCTAGATGCAGGATGTTGTAGCCTTGAACATCGCTGACCAGAGGATCCGCGCCGTGATCGAGCAGAAGGTGCACCGTGTAGTAATGACATCTCTGTGCTGCCCACATCGCAGGTGTTGCAACTGACTCTCCTCCCTTCTTGTTGACATCGGCTCCCTCTTTCAGGAGGAATTGGCACATCGCGTACTGATTATTTATCGCCGCCCACTAGAAGATCAATTAGTACCAATTCTGCAGCACGCAATTCCATTGATACCCACATGTAAAGGCGTTATACCCTCTCCATCCTCGTATGTAGCCTCATACTTCCCACTCTCGAACAGTCTTTCCATCGCAGGCACATCTCCGATACGGGCAAGTTGCATTATATCGTCCTCGACTTCTGCCGGTCCCGCAGAGATAATGTCCTCCATCTCGACATGATCATCGTCGCTCAACTTCGGCGCAACCACCGAGCCTTTTCCATTCATCATGGCGGTAGAAAGATTCGGCGGAGCACCCTTCGTTGCAATTGTTGATTTGGACGGTATATCTTCCTTCGACATTCCGTCTGTTGGGCGCGATGATATCGTGTTCGAGGGATGAATGTCCCGATAGACAGTCTAAAAGTGAGTCGCTCTTCAAGCCTAACACAACGAAATGTTCATGTTAACGGATGCGATATTTCTTCCTTTACGGATGTGAAATTACAGAATTGCGAGAGTTGCTTACGGGGTCAGCGAGGCTGAGCCAAGCAGCTGTACTGGAAGTATGGAACGGTGCCGATGCAGCGACTTTTGGCCGAAGCCTCGCATGGGTCGGTCCGAACTACGGAGTACGTACTTCGTCATGACTTCACACCTTCGAACCTGGACCTGGACCTGGACCTGGACCTGGAGGGTATTTTGCTATCTGCAATACAAATGTCTGGCAATACAACGTGGATGGACGCTCTTATGAGCCCATCGCCTACGGCTCTGGTTATTGCCGTTCTGCTTGCGCTCACGATTCCCATTTTCCTTCACACTTTTGTGTTCCGCGCAAGTGGCCTCACCACACTCCCCTCCATCTTGCTCATTGGTCCAAGTGGCTCTGGGAAAACTTCACTACTGACATTGGTATATCTTCTGCTCTCATCAACCATCTCCAAAATACTGACATTTTGCAGTTCGAGCGTGGTACAAAACCAGCGCAAACGCACACCTCCCAATCACCCATCTCCGTCGAATGCGATCTTCCAGTCGGCAGAACCGCAGGCTCAGACAAGTACCGAAGCGTCAATGATCCAACCAACCTCGTCCACAAGAAATTCCTCCTAATCGATACGCCTGGACATGGTAAACTCCGCCACCATGCTCTGGACAATCTTACGAACCCTCAAAACCTGAAGGGCATAATATTCTTGGTGGACGCGGGCACACTTTCGGCAGGCGACGAAGAATTACGCCAGACTGCAGATTACCTCCATGACGTTCTACTTTTACTACAAAAGAGAATGGAGAGTAAATCAGGGAAGAAGCTGAAGGAGATTCCCGTGTTGATCGCCGCGAACAAGATGGATCTGTTCACTGCTTTACCGGCTGCGCTCGTAAAAAATAGTCTGGAGCAAGAAATCACCAAAGTCAGGACGTCAAGGAGTAAGGGGCTATTGGATTCAGGAATTGGTATGGAGGAAGATGGAGAGAAGGATGACTGGCTCGGTGAGGTTGGCAGTACGGATTTCAAGTTTGCTCAGATGGAGGAGTTTGACGTCTTGATTGAAGTGTCTGGAGGAAACGTCGCAGGCGGGGAAGAGGCTGTCACCGATAAGTGGTGGAAGTGGATCTCGGAGCGACTTTGAACATCATTGGAATCAAGTTATATTTAATCATTATATGTGGATGGCACTCCGTTCGGGGTGAGACAGTTCACGTCGTTTTGTTGCACATCGCGTCGAGGGCGCGGCAATTGCGCGAAGGCAGGCGGCAGTTTCGCAGCCTTTCGCGAGATGGCCCCAGATTTATTGCTCGTCCGTACCTGGACCACGAAAATCTTACCATCATATGATTGATTACTTCGCTGAGCGTTAAAAGCGGCTGACAATGATAGTTACTAATTTTCAGATGTTCTGGCACCGAACCAGCAGAAAAATTGGCTCGACCTTTCCATCGTCACGGCTATGACGATCTTCGAGATTCCAGTCTTCATAATTGGCGGCGAACCATCTTCCAAGATCCGCACGATAGAGTCTCAAGACAGCTCGACCTACTCTCTTGGCTAGTGAAGAAACGCAACAAAAGTACGATGGAAATTTAACAGTAATAATAGTACAATAGCATTGTCCTAATTTACTCACAATTTCGCCCTCGACTTATCCTCATACCCACTCTTACCCTGACCAACATTATAAGCACCACCCCCCTTCCCAAACATCGTCCTCAAATCCCTAGCGAACAACTCCGGTTTCTCAGTCGCATAGAAGTGCCCACCGTTCTCATTAAACACCTCATAAACCACATCCCCCAACGTTCTCGCCCAACTAGAAGGCAGAACCGATATCTCTTTCGGATTATGCGCTACACAAAGCTCATCAGCAAAACAGCACGAAAATCGAACAAGCGAGAATGATAAACATACCAAGACCTAATTTAACCCCAGGGATATAATGCTCCAGGACCTCCCGAGTGACTTTATCCTCGGTATGAATAAACTCGTAATAGATCCTTAAACTCGCTGCCGGTCCGGCTTTACTAAAAGCATACACACTGACCCACGTAAAGATCTCCTCGTCACTCCACGGATAGTCATCCGTCCAGTCATGTAACTTCTCGTAAATCCACGCGAGTAGCGCAACAGGGCTATCATGGAGCGCATAGCCTAACGTCTGCGGTTTGGTAGATTGTTCCATGAAATACTCGCGTCCGTCCTTAGCAAACTAAGCCGTGCGAGCGAATCCCGCTTGTTCAGCGGGTGTATAGGCGCGTGATTTGTGCTGGAGGGCTAAGATGGGGTGGCGCTTGATGCTTGGAGGGTGTCCGCGGATCATGTTTATGTGGGATGCTTTGCAGGCTTCGGGGTAGAAATGGCCGATTGCTCGTGTGATGTAGAAACCACAGTCCCCGCCTTGGGTGACGTATTGAGGGTAGCCCAAAGAGAGCATTAGCTTGTGGCATGTTTCGGCGTATTGTTTTGCTGCGAAGCTGCGGCTTTGGACGCTAGAGGAGAACCCGAAGTTGGGGAGGGAGGGGGCGACGATGTGGAAAGCTGGTCCGTTGGGTTTGGAGAGTAGTGGAAGGATGTGGAGGACTTGGAGGAAGGATCCTGGCCCTATGGTTAATTAGTTGGTTGACTGATGGCGGGTGGGGAAGGACGTACACTGTGAAGTGTTAGCTACTATTACTTTGGAACAAGATATACAAGCTGAGCTCCACAAGCATATGTAAGAAAATCTCTTGTTCTTACCCCATGAACAAACAGCAGAGGAATAGCACTCTTAACCTCACTTTTCTGCCAAACGAAATGAATATCCAACTCATCGAATCCATCTATCTTTATCCCCGTCGTAAACTGCGGTACTTTGTTCAGCTTCTCCTCAGCTTGTCTCCAATCCCATTGCTCCCACGCCTTCGTCAGCCTCTTCATATCAGCCAGCGGAACACCGAGATCCCATTGTGACGAACGAAGCTCATCGGGAAACTCTGCTTGCGAGAGCTTAGTGTTTACCGTGTCGGTTTTTGAATCTTTGATTGGGGAATTGAGATTTGGAAGGGAATGGGTGCCATTGTTAGTGTGTATATATGACAGTGAAAACGTCCTACAAAGAAAATGGAGCTAGCAAGAATTGGTTCATTGAGAAGATAGGAGACTGCAATGAAGCTGTAATACGAGAAACCTGGTCGTCAACAAGGCGTCCTACGAAAGGCTTAAATTCAAGTACCGAGGATGCTACCGTACCCCTCATTGCATTGATAGCTGCACAAGTGTAGATATCAATTTGTACAGAAAACCTCACTCATGTTTTCGTGTAATCTGTCTCCTCATGATATTATTTCAGTCATTGCATATTCATAATGCTACATCTCGTCATAGGTGAAGCATTCGGAAATAGATAAGCAGGTGCTGCAGCTAGGATCTCGTTGTGGAACCAACGGTGAGATACGCAATGAAGATGTGGCTGTGTTGTTGTAGCTGAATACCCTCGTATATCAACTCCCTTCCCGTATACAACTTCTACAACTTCTATTAACCCCTCTATCTCCTCATCTCATTACTCTCAACTTCCTTCGAGTTTTCTCCAAGTTCCCGCCACTTTCTTCTGACTGTTCGCGATATAGAGGATATATATTCGCACGATAGAATAGAGAAGAAGGCGAAGAGTCACGATGGTAGGATGATGGGAAGGTAGGGATGGGCATAGTAGGGTTGGTTTGTATAATGGAAGTGAAGAATGCATAGAGAACAAGGTAGACGGAGAGAGCGTTGATTTGTATATACGGGGATGCGTGGCTGGTGAGGATGGGATTTACTACCTCTTCGCGCTCGCCTCCTTGCCTACCTCGCTTAATCCCTCCCCTTCCCTTTCTCCTCCAAAATCTTTCGTTGCACATCGCAAAAGTGGTATAAGGGCTTCTGGGCTCTGTGACCCTAACATACATTCTCACGCTAGTAATTTAGGGTTAGACGCAGCACTTCTAACAAGTCTGGTGTATTAGGGTTCGAAGGGATAAAGCCCTTACGCCACTTTTGCGATATGTAACAAAAGTATTCGAGCATGATGTGAGCGGTGAATAGAGAGCAGGAGGTGACCAAGTAGAGAAGTGAGGGATAAGGGAAGGAGGTGAGGAAGTGAGGAAATGAGAAATTGAGGAGGTGGGAGGTCGTTCGATTTTGCTAGTCTTAGGGAGATTGAAGTATCAAGTACTAAGTATATCAGACGTAGGAGCTACTAACCTAATTACCTAGTATCTCACCCCGCAGAATCCAATAAAGGGGCTAGAACACAACCATCGTACGAAGCTGATATACACTACTAACTTAGCGGCGTCTTATGACAGTTCTATCTACGACCTGCCTGCTGACTTTACATTCGATACTTACTCGCGATATAAAATATATGTATCGCACCCGGAAGGCGATGAGTAAGGAAATATTCCACCGGGTCGCGAAGAATATGAGTACAGATTTGTGGATTTAGCGGCAGCGAGGGGTACTCTCTGTTCTCTTCTCTGGTTTGATGGTACCTCTCGGCTTCTTATTATGTCTACTTGTCTGCGTATCTACTTTCTTTGTAGTATACCTAAATATCTAGCTCTCCTGCCTTCCTTCCTTTCTATTTTTTCTGTCCCTTTCCCTCTGCTTTCACCCTAATACCCCTCCCTGTCTTCGTTGCATGTCCGCTCTGCAGACCCAGGCTACTCTTAGGCTACTGAACGCAGGGACGGGAAGGGTCATTCAAGTACGACGCGTGTAGCGTGGAATAAGGAGAAAAGCTTCGCGATGATGATTCAAGTACACTCCGCGATTCTTGTTATACTCATCTCCGTCTTCGACACACCAATTTCCATTTCAACACTCTCAGCCCGCAAAACATGATAACTCTTTCCAATTCTAGATTCCCGCCAGCGCGCGAAGTGCAGTAAATAGCTCTTCCCGCCTGCTCGCCCGCCCCTAGCCTACTCGCCCGTCTTTGTTGCTTGTCGCTCGCTGGGTCTTAAGGCTAGCTTTGGACGATTGGGAGGGTGCAGGGAGGGCAAGGAGATGGCTAGACTAGATGGAAAGTGGGTGAATTATTAATAGTCTAGAATCTCGATTCGCTTAGTTTGCTGATCGATGTAGTCGATGTAGGAATACTTACTTAGTCAGGTATTGACATTAGCTATAGCTCCTTACGCACGAGTTCGTTTAAACGCGAAGGGAAGTTATCACGTCTCTATACATTGCAAACGACATCGCATCCTAGTGAACAAGGCAAGATATCTACTCTTCCCACAGTATAATTAGCTCATCCATAAAAATATATCACCAAGTAGCCGAAGCTGAGTTATTTCATCGATTTCACAGGGTTTTTGTATAGTACAGTAGAGTACTTATGATACCCCCGATCGTCCGTGTGGCGGGTTGCGTAAAACACTTTAAGCAATGTTCCTAATGATGCCAAGCCAGGATTTCCAGCTTGACCTGCCCAATTTCGACCCAACGCTCTTGCAGCGACAAAAGAAAAAGCCCACCGTCCATCCTGTAAACGCCATACTTCCAAGTATCCAAATTCCAATCCCATAACGCCCGTGGTAACGATAGCTTACTTTCGTCGTCTCAAATCCCATTTCGACTCATCGAACTCATAATCAATCTCCTCATCCTCGACCAGATCTTCAGTCTTGACTGCAGCCTGGTTCTCTCGCTGCTCCACGGCTTCCGGCAAGAGACTCTCAATGCCTTTATTTCCCATAAGGAAGTCTCCGAAATACTTGATAGCATTGAAGGCTTCTTCGCCTGTTGGTACAATATTCTCTTTGGGTAATAGAAAGCCGTAACTACCTGTATCGCGTAATTTGATTTGGTAGCTATAACGCACTTTTAGTTCGTGGTAGAACCAGTCGATTGCTGAACCGCCACCAAGTTCCATGCGCGAGACACCGTCTTTCGAAGTTACAGCGCCTTCGCAAGCGGATGCGACACCATATTGTTCGCCGCTGGAAATTCGAATCGCCTTAGCGAGACCCATACCTAGCTCTTCTAAATTCTCGAGACTTGGCGGATTTGCGCTGCATGAGTAGGAGTATGGATATAAGACTTGTTGCGAGTATGAGTGTAAATCCAGGAATCCCACAAAATTGACATTGTTGTTTTCCGTCTGGTTCTTCGCCCACTGGGCTAACCGTTGCGACTCTACGGCCTGGAATGGTTCCTCGCCAGCATAGCTCTCAGAACACGGGTTAGTCTCGACTGATGTCCCAGCCCACTCAAATCCGAATGCTCGATCAAGATCTAGTCCACGACAGAATCTTAGGCTAGTTTCTTGTCGATTCTTGCGCCACAAACGATCATTCTCCCATGTGTATACATAGCCATCTGGATTGGTCGTCGGGATGAACACGAAGTCAAACTCCTGGAGCAGCTTCGTGATTCCTTGGTTTTTACCGTATGCGGTTATCAAAGACCATGCTACATATGTCACTGTGCTCACGGATATCCACTCGCGAGCGTGAGAACCTCCTGATATAATGATCGTCTTTCGTGGGTCCGGATCGTCTTGTGGAAGGTTTGGTGAGACCCCAACTCGAAGAGCAGGGATGTCTCGTCCTTCGTACGTGGTACCAATGTTGATCATTCGCACATGAGTTGTGAACATTGAAGCCATCAATCGCATCCACGGCACAATGACCGACAGGGGCTGGTAATCATTGAAGAATATATTGTCAACCCCATCAGTTGTCTTTAGTGATGGAGTAAATGATCGATCATGGCTCGGTGGAAACGCGGGTTTCGTACGTGTGTTGGATGGGTAATTCTGGTAGATTGAATCTGCGAGATCCGGCATCAAAGGAGAATGCGCTTTCTGGAGTGAGGGCGACAGTAATCCAAGTAGAGCGGGCACCTTTCAATGATGTTAGCGGAAGTCATAATTACAGCAAAATTGCATACATCATCCTTCCTCATACGGATATCTGCCCAATTGTTGGTAAATTCCCACACGTCTAAAAACAAAGTATTTGCTGCATCTGCTAGCTCCATCTCCTCTTGGGGAGTAGTCAGATTGAATCGTAGAACCACATCTTTGCCATACTTTGCTAGTAAACTAGCCGGTAATTGTGATGTCGACGGAGACGCAAGTTTTGGCTTATGACAGTCCTTCTGAGCGTCCTTTTTCGGCAATCCAAAGATCTTCTCGACAGCTGTATCTCGAAGCCAAGTCAATTGCGGAAAGACATTACGGAACTTCTGATCGGATGGTGTGTGGCGATCGGTGGCTAAGACAGGAGAGTTATCGCTGGTACCCCATGGGACACTGTAAGCCCCGATGGTGGTACATATGGAAAGAAATGCGACGAAAACATGTAGGCATGATAGGGTGTGCTCTAGAAGGCGCATCGTTGATCAAGATTGCATCCGTCGCGATGTTGGCGCAGACGTGAGTGTTGATCGTGTGCTCGAGGCTTGAAGGCGGATCGAAGTGAGGTGCCTGGTGCCGTCGAAATGGTTCTTGTTCCTGGAGACGGACAAACGGCGCCTGGTGAAGGGTGAAGGTGGGATGGGCAGCAGCCAGGCTCCCACGTTTTGCTTGGAGCGTATTACGAAGTGCAAGTACGGAGTACTTCGAAGTAGGATGTTGGTAAAGCAGCAGGCGTATATAAGGCATATAATGTATCACGATCGGGTACGGAATACCGTGCAGCATGCTCCGTATGTCTCGCATCACCCTGGGTATTGCTTTTGATATATGCAATATATGCAATATATTTCATATTCGGCGAAGAATAGATGGAAGGTATCCGATGAGAATGACGCTCCGCTAGGCCACTGCCGTGGAGGCTTTTGCTCGCTGCGCTCGAGAGGAGTGTATAAAAGGTTCAACTGTATATAACCTTCCTGACCAGATTACGCTATCAATAGAAGAGTTTGCTGATACAGTACGCGTGTACTCCGTATATTATACTATGTGCTTGTGATATTCGTCTCGCATGTTTTCTTTTAGTTTATAGAGGAGTTACGCTGCCACCAGGAGCGAGGACTTTGGGAATCGAACCCTAATACTGGTCGCTCCTCTGCTTGTGATATTCGTCGCTGCCGTTACAGCCCCAATCTGGCTGCCGGCCAGCCCAGCCAGCCTTCGTGGACCCTCCTTCCTCCTCCCCCCTCTAGGCCCGATTCAGCCGGAGGGAAACTAGCACGAGCGCACTTCGCGACCCTCACCAGCTGCCGACCAAGAACTTGGAACACACTACTTCGAACTAATATCGTCGTCCGCTGCGTAATGCAGAAATCAAACATCAAGGGAGTCAATTCTGATACTTCCTACCTATTCGTTGATCGCCGTATCTCGAACTAGTCCGTCACGAGAGATCTTGATTGATTGTCTCCTGCATTTCCGCGACTCGACGTTTTTCTTGTCGCTTCCTCGTCCCTCGTCCCTCGTTTTAACCTGGCTCCAGTATCTGAGCGTGCTTGGCACCGAGCAAGGTTGTCCCAGCCCTCCATCCTCTTCGACGTCGGACTCATACGAGTAAGAAGAAACTCTTCTTCCACACCAAATGCGCCATATTCCAAAATCATAAATGATTCTGGCTTCGGGATAGTCGACATCCATGAGTTGGCGACCACGGTGCGATCATGCCTCTCATGCCAGGTTTATTGAAGCGCCGCGGTCCGTCTACCAGTGCAAGTGACGCCAACATCCGACGACACAGCTTTCTTTCGCCAGATGCGCTGATTGTAGAGGATCCGCATACTCTCGATGGAAGAGCCAGCGAGCAGATTCCTCGAAAACCATCTGCCGCCGAATTTTTGACCCCGTCGTCGACGAACGATCAACCGGTGCTGGGTCGGATGTCAGCTGAAAGTGGCCGCGACAGATTGGAACGTTCGATATCGCCAGCCGTCCAGGACGAAACGCAGAAGCACCGAAGGTTTTCGATGCTGAGATTTCGTCATGCCTCGGATCCTCAGCTATCGACAAGAGCTAGGCTTCATGCTCAGACGACACAGACAGACACACCTCCTATCCCTCGTCGTGAGTATTCTGACCCCGCCAATTTGATGCATGAAGCTGACAAGGCCTCACAGCCCCGGAAATCATTACTACAGCACCGACTATGGACATTAATGTAGCGAAACCGAGTAAAAAGAAATCGAGGGTACGATTACCAGGAAGGGCGAAGTCAACAATGGACACCCATCCGGAGGAGCCGGTACTGACCGTCGCGAAAAGTGATAAAAACACAAAAAAGGAGAGGAGGAAGACTATGTCTGAGAGTACCGCTTCAGGAAGTAAGAGCAGAGTAACTTTCGACGAACCTGCGCGACCTTCGACACAAACAGCTGGGAGTTCACCACCGGCTTACGGAGACGATTCCAGTTCGACCTTAGCACTTCCTCTCACCCGCCTATCTGAGTCGTCGAGATCCGATGGAAGCTCTGGCGATCACGGTGTGTACGCTACGACTACGACGACAACACATACGATACATACCACTACAACGTTCTTCCGATTACCGAGACGGAAAAAGACCCCAGCACCTCTTTTCGACCTATCTCACCTACCACAAAAGAGCAATCCTCCCAAGCAGTCACAATCTTTGGGTCGAGTCTCGGGTAGCTCTTCTCGACTACCTGGAGCTGAATCGGCGGCTATTGTAGCTCTTCGCTCGCCCTCCGTGGACGATTTTGGACCACATGCAGGCCTTCCTTCTCCTCTACCATCCCCTTCCCATAGTGCCATCGCAAAGTCAACTTCAGCGTTCGCAGCTACTGCAGTACCATCTCTGTTTCGCAACGGGTCAGCAGCTTCGTCTATCTCCTCGCCGACTCGTGCGAGACTTGGACAGCGAGGTAGATCTTCGACCCTCAGTTCGCTGAGAAACGCGCCAAGCGATGACAATCTGCCTACTCCGACGCTCCCGGCTTCGGGTCGCACCTCTATATCTACGGGCCGCAAAAGCTTTGGTGATCTGTTCGGACTTTCTCATCGGCTACGCCAAAATTCCGAACCTCCGTTTCCACGAAACTCCGGGCCTGCTACCCCTGGTTCGAGCACGTCAAAGAACAACTCCATCCAGCTACCCAGAGAGCCGGCTATCGTCCTTCCTGAACGATATGAGGATGACACGCCCGCCAAATACCTCGTGCGCCTCGAGGAAGCCGTCAGCAGGGGTGTGGTTGCTAGCGTTCTGTCCAAAGGCACGGATCAATTTTCTTCATCTGTTCTGCGGAGTTACATGAGAGGCTTCGGGTTTTTCGGCGACCCTATGGATATGGCAATTCGTAAATTGCTCATGGAGGTGGAACTACCAAAGGAGACTCAACAAATTGACAGATGCTTACAAAGTTTCGCAAACCGATATCATGAATGCAACCCCGGAATATATGCATCGCCTGATCAAGCCTACTTCATTGCCTTCTCCCTCCTCATTCTGCACACTGACGTGTTCAACAAGAACAATAAGCACAAGATGCAGAAGCCGGATTACTTGAAAAACACTTGTGGTGAAGGCATATTCGACGAGATTCTGGAATGTTTCTACGACAACATCTCTTACACGCCTTTCATCCATGTAGAGGACGACATCGATATTAATGGCGAACGAATTATACAACACAAGACCAAGAAGAAGTCCATATTTCCTCGCGCTAGCGTAGACGCCACGAAACGACCCTCAAAAGAGCCTGTTGATCCATATACTCTTATCATTGATAGTAAACTCGAAATCCTGAGACCGAATATCAAGGATGTAATGCCATTAGAGGAACACTACAGTTATCTTGGAACAGCACCATCCTTGAATCTCCAGGATTTGCAAAAAACTTTCTTCAGGACTGGTGTGTTGCAAATTGTCTCTGCTAGATCGAGACCCGATGCATTCATGAACGGGACCGCGACTAATCCTGACGATGCACATCCTGGCATTGTCGATATTAAGATAACGAAAGTCGGACTTTTGTGGCGCAAAGATGCAAAGAAGAAGAAGACCAGATCTCCATGGCAGGAGTGGGGCGCAATTCTCACGGGTGCACAGCTGTACTTCTTCAGGAACACGAATTGGATCAAGAACTTGATGCAGCAGCACGAAGCACATCAAAAGCAAGGTCATGATGGCATACCTGTTATATTCAAGCCACCGCTCGATTCGTTCAAGCCTGATGCTCTTATGTCGACAGACGACGCGGTAGCACTGCTCGACTCAGATTACAAAAAGCACAAGAATGCCTTTATTTTTGTTCGCCACGGAGGATTTGAGGAGACATTACTCGCTGATAATGAAGAAGAAATGAACGACTGGCTTGCTAAGCTCAATTATGCTGCTGCATTCAGGACATCTGGGGTACGGATGCGTGGTGTTGTTGGGGGCAATTACGACGGCCAGAGGACCCGAGGTATTCGTCGACTGGACAGCCACAACGACTCCACCAGATCCATACAGACACCAACCGGAGAAGTGACTATTGTTAGCGGCAAGATTGACCCTAAAATGGCGCACGACATCTTTACTGCACGCCGGGAGATCATGCTGCAGAAGATTGCGGAGGCAGAAGAAAAGTTGGCCGTGGCGCAGAAACAGCTTGATGACCAACTCAGAAATGCCCGCCATTTGCAGATTCTAGCGCCGATCCACCCTAAGACCCGTGAGCAAATTGTTCTTGCTGCTGGGCGCATGGCGGCTCAACTGAAATGGGGAAGAATGGAGATATGGCGTTTGAGATGCCACAAAGACATTTTATCCATGGACCTTGACGAGGAAAAGACCGGAGATGCAGTATCGCATAAGAGCGAGGCCGCTGCGGTGACTCCAACGTCAGACAAGTCTGGGCTCACTCGGTTGCATTCAAAGCCTAGCACTTTGTCTACCCAGCGGACTCCTCGCTCCCCAACCTTGCACTCTGCCAATCGACCTAACACCGCCAATCCACACGCGCCTCATCCTGAGGATGATCGATATCTTGAAGACGTATTCTCCACTCCCCCTGAGGTCACTACCCAGTCCAATTCCCATAAGCAGCAAGCATCATGGGAACTACCGCCTATCAATTTTGATGCCCAGCGGATGCGCAAATTGTCCGATCCAAGTGCAGTGCAATCGGCTCCAAGTCTAGTCCCGACTCCGTCCAAATCCAGTCTGAAGGCTCCGCTCAGTGCCGGTCATCAACGCCCCCGAACACCTAGTGTTGATGCGGTTGAGCAAGACGTTTTGGAGAAGGCTGGTCTGGTAGAGGATAAGAGTCCAATCCGACGACGCTCCTTTGGCCATGAGGTGGAGGAATCCAAAGATCAGACTCCTACTTCTGACAAAGACAAACTTGATCGAGGCAAAATCCGGAGGAGCCTTCACCGAACCCTTAGAGATGCTCATGTCCCAACTCATCATCGTAGTCGAAAAGGCAAGGATTCCTCTTCAAGCGCTGGTTTATCAGAAGAAGGTAACAGAGAAGATGTCTTGTCTCGCGGCACTGGTAGTTTCGTCGTCCATGGCAAGAAGGCATCCGTGATTACCTTTGGGTCCGAGCTTCAAAGCATGTCACAAGAAGAGCGATTACGACTGCGAAAACAGCCACAACGAGGCCACTCGGGTGTCTCCACGTCTTCCGCCATTGACGAACACTTCAACTCATCTCTTGCGGAACCAATCATCTTCCATCGGCGCCAGGGCTCTGCTGCTACCACCAGCACAGCAACTGCCAGAAGCTTCCGAGAGCTACACCAGAAATTGCGTCCTCTACATGGCGGCGTGCCAGCGATTGTCACCTCTGATGGAGAGGATAGTGAAGCTGCTATTAGTTTCTCGGAGGGCAGACGTTCTCCTCGACCGCCAGGGGATGACGACGAAGAATATTTCAACCGACCTGTAAGTCAACAACAGGCTATGTTCTACACACCCGAAAGATCAAATTCTCCAGTACAGGAAGAATTTTATGAAAAGCATCTCAATCGCCTCGAACATGGAGGCCTATCCAATAACGATGCTGGGAGTGAACGGTTGCGCACTCCTCCTGTTCACGCTGTGTTGAGTGCTTGATGCATACACATTTCCCGTTTTCAACCAACATTTCTTTGATTCGATTTGTCAAATTAGCGACGCTCCTTATACAACATTTCAGGTACAGCTCTGGGTTGGAGTTCGTACTGCATTGTCAACAAAAGCTTTTCTTGGGATTACCTTTCGTATCTGTGTATATTAGACCAGAAGCCGGCTAGAATAGCCCGAACTTCACCTTGTTTTAACGGCGGAGAATCAGGCGTGAGATTTCAGGCGTTTTATGTTGTATAGGATGGAACGGATAGAACTATGGGTCACGGATACCTTGGGATCACCAACTCCCATCACTGTTGTCTGATTCTCGTGTGCATTTAGGTTTGGGCTGAGGCATGGGAAAGTCAAGATGCGAGCTTGCATGCCTGCCCACCAGGGTGGTGGAAAGGAGATATGATATGATAAGATGCATAGCATGAGATAGCTAGAGGACGATATCACATTCATTTAAGCATGGACTGACAACAGACTCCCACTCGTACTAAAATAGCCACTAGCATACATCAGCCAGATCGCTCCGTGTAGCATTTTCCATTCCTGCAGTATCGCAATTCGCATGTCACCCATCAAGAAAACAAGGAAGGCAATTTCCTATGAAAGGCTCATCTGTCGATCAATTATACCCCGGAAACACGTCACCTTGTGCTGTATAGTACTTGTTTGTAATCGTAGGAACCTATCCCTTTACACTTCTACACCCTCCACAAAGGGAGTAGGTGTCTCGCTCGTCTTTAATTAGTCGCTCACATGACATACAAAACGTAGAAATCCAGGATTGTTGGTGGATCTACTCCGAGACTGCGTTTGGCGGGCGGACCAATTACAGCATGCGACTAATTAAATTAATGACACCTACTCCCTTTGTGGAGGGTGTAGAAGTGTAAAGGGATGGGTTCCTACGATTAATTGTAGGAACCTAGGTCTCTTCCACAACCCAGCCTCTAAGAGAGTAGGCGTATTTAATTAGTCGTATTCTTGGCATGATATGATTGGCCTAGTGTATAGATGTCGGTGGGATTCTTTAACGACGCCGTCGAGCGGGACTAATCATATCATGCCAAGAGTACGATTAATTAAAAAAGTACAACTAATTAAATACGCCTACTCTCTTAGAGGGTGGGTTGTGGAAGAGACCTAGGTTCCTACGATTATGGGTTTCTATGGATGATTTTCATGTTGGTAATTCTCAGCTAATCCTCTCCAACCGAAAATCCAAGACTCTCTTGCATATTCCATGTGACGTGATGTGATGCGCCTCATGCTTGGTAATTACTCCAACACATACTCCGTACACTGCCACATCCACCCTTGCCCTAGGGCTAGATCACCACGATCGCTGCTTACCTGAGGTACATATCTCTACATAGAATGCGATTTGAGAGCATTACCATAACTACTTCTACCCTGAAGAAAAGGCGATTTATGAGCGCTGGAAACGCCGATCTTGGCTTGGACGCGAGGCGAAGGAAGAGTGGGGAAGGAAGCGAAAGGAAGCAGGGGAGGGGTTGCTAAGCGAATCCCCGCTTAATCGTGGCGAGCTGTTTTTGATAGTTGTGTAAGCGAGGAAGTGAGGGAGCGAATAGGGGTACTGGTATATGCAGGGCTGAGATATAAAAGGATATCAAAGGGTGAGAGGTACCAAGATATTTCATCGTGTTTCAGATATCTAGTACTTGTATTTGTTTTCGTTGCTTTATTTTGGATTTCTGGAGATTTGGATTTTTGAAGCGAAGCGATTTGAAGATTTGAATATCGAAATTCTGACTTTGGAAATATGACAGGGAAAGGAAAAGCAAACGAAGAAATGTTCGGAGACTTGGCTTTTGTTAATCAGCCGGGTGGACGGATTGAGGATCAGGCTGATAAGAGGAGGATTCGACAGCATGCTATGAGGTATGCGGCTGGGAAGGAGGGAACCGGGAGAGATGGTGGGAAGAGGGAGAGGATGCAGGTTGAATTGGATGTTCCGGTGAGATTTGGGGAGGGTGTTGGGGTGTTTGGTCGACAGGAGGGGGAGGAGGTTGGACAGGATGAGATAGGAGAGGCAGGGTTTGCCACTGGACGGGAGGGAGAGGAGGTTGGAAGTGCTGATATGGAGGAACGTGTAGAGGGAGGAGGGATAGGAGGTGAAATAATTGATTTCGACAACCCCATCATCACGCAAGAAGCTAGCGATCCATCAACGAGCAGCTCACGACGATTCCAGACCCTACTTCCTCGAGAAAGCTCAAGCTCAAGCAGCAGGCCTGCCACACAATCAAGAGCGCGAAATCGAGGCCGAGTATTCGCGCCAAAAGTCAGGACCGGATGTCGAGGTTGCAAGTGCGTATCCCTTCCTCAAAACTAGCAAGATAATGCACTAAAACCCACACAGACTCCGAAGAATCAAATGCGACGAGACCAAGCCTTCCTGTCTACGCTGTATCCAATACTACGGCATCTGTCTCGGCTACGACTACAAACCCAAACCCCAATCCACATCCACATCATCATCCAGCAAATCCCTCCAACCGCTCGCCCAAGCCCCAGCATTCATCAACCGCATCGAACATCCCCTCCCCCTCCTCCCCTTCGAGGACCGCTCCTCAAACCTCTACTTCCACACCTACCGCACGCTAGCCTCCCCCGAAATGACCGGCATCTTCAACGACTCCTTCTGGACCCAAATCATCCTCCGCGAGTCACACGCGCAGGATTTCGTCCGCAAAGCCGTCATTGCCATCGGCGCGCTGTGTAGAGCCACGAAAGCGGAACATCAAGCCCATCTCCACCCGCATCTCGCGGGGGTATACAACGCGCAAGCGCTCATGCATCGCTCGTCCGCGTTACGGAGCTATGGGAATAGTCTGGCGCAGATGCGCACCATGGCGCAGACGCACGCGGCGATGGGCGAGCAGGATCTGCGGAAGATCGTGATTGCGAGTTTATTGGTGTTTGCGTTTGAGACGTTTTATGGACAGCCGGATATTGCGTTCTCGCACCATCTGATCGGTGATCGATTGATGAGTAACTGGCTGTCCAGACAACACGCAAATGGACTGGGGAGTCCGAGTCCGGGGGTTATTGAGGATGATATTATGCGCGCGCTTATTAAGGTGGATTTGCATATGATGACATACACCGATGTGCGGTCTGCGAGCACGCATGAGATTGGGAAGAGGGAAGGGCAGGAGAGTGTGGATGGGATGCCGGCCAGCTTTGGGGATATGGATCAGGCGAAGGGGTATTTGGAGTTGCTGATGAAGCGGTGTTGTCATTTTGTGTATGCGAGTCTGGGGGAGAGTAGGAGTGGGATGTTGCAGAGGGCGTGGGAACATAGGACGCCCAGGAGGAGGGTGGAGATGGTGAGTGGGAATACGGTTTATAGCTCGCCGTATAAGGTTACGGAGGCATTGCTGGAGGAGTCGAAGGGGTTTTTGGAGAGTTTGGAGAGGTTTGAGAGAGCGTTTATGCCGCTATATTCCGCTTCGCTGCTTCCTGGTGTTTCGCAATTGAC
The DNA here is from genome assembly GCA_003988945.1 of Chaetoscypha palmicola. Taxonomy (NCBI): domain Eukaryota; kingdom Fungi; phylum Ascomycota; class Leotiomycetes; order Helotiales; family Helotiaceae; genus Chaetoscypha; species Chaetoscypha palmicola. Next base: position 21,034 of record QYAH01000110.1, on the reverse strand, counting down.
GTTCGTCTGCGCTTCTGCGCTGCGGATGCATTTTCTCGCTACGAAGATCACAGTCGCCGGCACTGTCTTTACTCGGGAGACACAATACGACGTGTTCATGCCCGAATTTCGAGAGTCGCTGGATTTAGGTCGATATTTGACAGGAACTTGTCTAGATTACAACTTCTGCGAACCGAAATTCGGGCTTGATTTGGGCGTGGTAGGGCCGTTGTTTGTGGTGGCGCTTCGATGCAGAGATTGGGAGATCAGGAGTGAAACGCTGGCGGTTCTGCAGAGTAATAGGAATAGAGAGGTCCCTTGGGTGAGTTATCCATTTTCGGTCTTGCGAAAGGGTTGGGTTTGAGGAGGGGCTAATTATTTGTGTTAGGATCGTGTGATGGTGGCGAAAGCTGGACGGTGGATTAAGGGGATTGAAGAAAGGGGATTGTTTGAGGGAGAGTATATACCCGAGGAGAATCGGGTGAGGTTGAGTAGGATCATGCTTGATATGGAGACTAGAAGGATGATTTTGCAGTGTGTGAAGCGAGTTGGCTGGGAAGGGGAAGAATTGATTTGGGAGGAAGCTGTTATTGAGGGTGAACATATTGCTGCTAATAGCTGGATTATGCCGCCCAATTAGGCCGGTCAAACATTGGCCATGCCCCTGGTGGATAAAGAAAACAGCATGCTAGTGTTTATTGTCCCATCGTCTTTCGCACACTATCATATAATATGCCAAATAACAAGAGTCAATAGAGACTCGTCTTCAGTAACCTCCCGAGTGTGCCACTTTCCATGTCCACCTAAAGGCAAGGAACTAATTAGTGATTTCGTCATCTGGGCTGAGACAATCGAAGCGCCAAGCACTCATATCATCCACAATCGACTCGCCCAATACTTCAGAAGCCAATCCGGATACTGCTCCAAATCATAGAGTATCGTTTCCTCTCTAACCTCCTCTCTCGTGAGCCCTCGAGTCCCACCCCTGTCCCATTCGGTCCTGGCCTCACTGAAGCCAATAGGTTTGAATGTATGACTGCACTCTTCCCAGTTCAAGTTACACCCATCGTCGTTGTTCCCATCGTCTAGAAGCGGGAGGTTGATGTAAGGGAAATGTCGGAGGATAGAGTACTTGGGATAGCCGGCTGGTTCTTCTTCATTGGCTTTATGCTCCTCTCCATCTTCGACATACTCTTGTAGCTCGTTCTGGAAGACGGCGAGACGTTGCATTTCTGCAGTACGCGCTAAAGACCTTTCGATTTGATTGCCTCGTTTAACTATCTTCTCGACTTCTTCCATATCTTGTAAAAGATCTCTCTCGTGGGTCTGATTGATTGCTAGTTGGACCTGTCCAGTCATCGATGCGTCTGTCGGATCGTGGAGCAACGTAGTAAAGACGAATTCACGGAGCTTGTTATACTCTTGCTCCTCTGCGATCTTGACATTTTGGACTCTTGGCCTGTCCTCAGTCCAATATCGAATAAGTTTTTCATCTTCGCGACATACCATCACTCCCTGTTCAATCTGAGGTATAGTGAAGAGAACATTGCCTTCTTCGGTCCTAGTGTGCCTCTGGAGAACCAACAGATCATCTTCCATAACTTGCAAGAATTGCCTGTTTGATACATCACGACGTTTTTCAAACAGCATTCTTTCTATGTCACTCCAGGATTTTTGTAACCAACAATCCCACTGCATAATGGAATAGGAATAACTGCTCGGAGCCTCCATGAAGACCAAGTCATCTCTGTTATACTGTGCAGAGTCGCCGCTAACTAGCATCAGCTTATCGAGGTGCGGGAAGTGTCTCATTATCTTAAGGCCATCAGCCTCTAAAAATGAATACCCAGGATGCTGTACAGCGAGGCGCTTGACTCGCCTTAGGTCTCTGGCCCTAAAGCCTGGAATATTGTAAAACCGCCCATATTCGATAACACTAGCATGGACTCCTAAATAAAGGGTGTTATATTCGAAGTCGAACTAAATACGAGCATGTCTAGAATGATTGGCGAAGCTGAGTTGATATTCACGTTTGACCGCTCGTCTGGCTTCAACGCAAGCTTGAGCTAAATTATCGACATCGCTTCTAGTTGTAGTGTAGTTCCACCTGGCATTTTCGTTGCCACCCCAGTTCTCTCGGCCTGACTTGTACTGACTCCTAACGAGTTGTGGTGGCGGTTCCGAGGACGAGAACTTAAAGCGCTCTAATTGTACTTGGATGCGAAGGTCATTTCTCTCAGCCATCGTTGGTTTGACATATATCCAAGATTCCCATGGTTTCCGTCGCCTGGGCTACTCCGGATAGCGCTTGGAAGGAGGTAACAGATAATCGAACCCCGGATGAATCTCTTGAAGTCCATCTTCATCTTGCCAATCCGATAACTTCTTGATCCTTGTTCTCCCATAGATACCGTAGAATCGCTTTTTGTTCGACCCATACAACCCGTGGCTTACGAGGAAGGGCATAATTCCACACCATTTCACGAACTTCGAGAGGGAATTTGGGAAAGTGTATGAATTCGCCGGTCGGAGTCGGTCTCGAGCTTGGTGATGGTTGATGCGACGTACAGTTCTTGACGCCGAAGAAATGCGCTTTGCAGGTAGCTCTTGCCATTGTGTCCCGATCACAAGACGGCTCTCCGGAGGACATTGCGTTGCGACAGGAGTCTGCTCTCTCAGATATTTGTGGTTTCGAGGTTGCGTAAGATGGCGGTATGGCAACAGTTGAAAGTCGTGGAGCGTGGAGAGGTTTCAGCGCGTCTGAAATCAGAATTTATGTAAGTCAATGCTCAGGGAATTTCGAGGCTTGGTTTGCGCAGCATTCTGTACCTAGGTAAGGAAAGCAGTAGGATCGGAGATGTAAACACAAACTTTAATCGAGCTTACGATCACCAGACCTTTAATATTCACTGCCTAGGTGGCTACTTACTTAGACACCTCGCCGTGGACAGAGAAAGTGGCAGGCTAGCGCGCAGCGTCCTATCGTTTTTTGCACACTTTAGTACATTCTTTCCCGAAAAAAATAGAGACAATGGATAAATGGACTATAGCATGGCTCACGAAAGAATCAAGTAAATATGCCGCAGCACCCGAAGGGGAGTTAGGTAACCAACCGTGTAGGGATTCTCTTCCGTCTTTAGTAAACTCTCAGGTGTGCCACTTTTTTGTCTACCGCGATAGTACTTAGTCTGGTATAACTGCCGTACCTGTAAGTGCAGCTTTGCTTATTGTATAACATATAGCCTCATCTGTGCCTGATTGTGTATTAGATATCGTGTTCTGACATTCCCGGTCGAGGGGAAAGTGCCTCTTCTTATGACTATTGATGAACGAAGTAGTCAGTATTCATTATCAAAAACAGCCGACACTTGATCAGCCAATTTAGTAAAGTTGCATTAAACCTGGCCAAGGCAAGAGGACCTAAAGAGAGGAGTAAGAACTGACCAAGCAGATGTGACTTGAAAACTCCATATAATGAATCCGGACCACGTATGTTTCCGTTCAATTCGGTCTCTATTCCTCCTCTCCCGGCAATAAATTCTCTGACCTATGCAAGAGAAGATGCTAGGAATTTTCCCATTTCAGAATAGAACGCCATTGACTCTCATTAATCACGCTTTTGAACACGATTGCCTTCGGAAGTGCAAAAGCAAATCGGCTTTCCGCATTATTGGTCTCTATTTGATAAGCCTCAATCACATCCTCTACCCCCAGGGCCATCTCGCCACACCCAGACGCACACTCCCCAGAAAAACCAATATACTCTTCGACGTCTGCCCAGGTGTCCCACGACTTCTCAACATAGTGCCTTCCCGCTCCGCAATACTCCGTATGAATAAGTCTTAAGTCAGCACGGACATGCTCCGTGAAATCGCCTTGGATCAGGAAGAGGCTGTCGAGTTGACTGAAGTGACGGACGACACTGTTGGGGAATGAGCCGTCGTCGGCGTTGTCGGAATCGAAATGAAGGTCGGGATATTGGACTGCGAGGAGTTTCACTCTTCGTAAGTCTTTCATGCAGAAACATGATAGATCGTATGGTGTTCCATCCAGACCAGGATATTCGAAGAACCTGCGATGACAGGTTAAGTACAACGTATCCTTCTGGAAATTGAACCAGATGCGAGCGGGCCCATAACTGTTCGAAAATGTGAGCTCGTACTGTCGTCGGACAGCATGCCGTGATGTTCGACAGGTCTGAGCGAGCCTTTCCACATCGCCGTAGCATCTCGTGTATAATTGTGCATAATCAGGATGGCCATTACTGATCCTCTTAAGTCCGGTATGTAATTGTCTTTCGTCGAGAAGAGGTCTAGGATCTGACGACATAAACTCGAAATCCTCGAGCTGACCTTGAATTACCACTTTTCTGTCTCTTCCAGCTGGAATAGCCATTCCATCGTGATTCTCATCCGCGAAGTTTATGTTGGGACGATTAGGGGTTTCGGCGCTGTCTAGGTCAATGCACTGTTCGACATGGACTAATCGCGAGCGATCTGTCGACACAGCTGCATCCCATATCATATGTTGCAACTCAATTGGCAGCCTAGTGAAAAGATCAAAGGCTCCAGGCGTTGAGACTCCCGAGGATACCAATCTGTGATCTTGGCAGTCCTTGATTCCCTAGTAATGGGCTTTGCACGTGCTTCGGGAGACACCAGCATCGCTCATTGTGAAGTCTGGATACAGTCAGAAGCGCGGAATTGCTGGATCTAGAATTTAACATTGCCTATGACAAGATGGAAGAGGTGAGGAATTGACCATGGGAGGAAGAGGCTGCGGACTCGGGATGGAAAACAGTTGGAATTGAGGTAGGCATCACTCACGTGACGACTTGTTAGTCTACCTAGGTAGGTTGGCTGTTGTTACGGTGGCAGGTGCGACTAGCAAGTCTAGCATGTATATAGCCAGTGTCCACCTTGTACCTCTTCTACCTCATTTCAACCCTTACCTCACCTTATCACCGTTTATAATTAGAGGCGGGAAGGTGCATATAGACTTCAACTTCAACTACTACCTAGTAGCCACCAACGGTCATTTAAGGCTGAAGCCGCTATCACTTGACTAAAGACGCAGAGCAAAGGCGGATTCTCGTGCCCCCAGAAATCACAAACAAGAGTAGCCCTCGTCCTTCGATCCATAGCAAGAGGAATTCAAATTGTGTAGAATAACACGAGAAGGGACTAGTTATTTCACTAAAAGCCTCTTCCAAAGCGAAGACAGGCAGATCTCATCTCCAACATATTTCTCTATCTCTCACTGGGCAACGTGGACTTTTAAACGCCTGCAACTTAATTCGATTAGTTCCCTTTAATAGGTCTAGTCCCCTAGTCTTAGCCAGTACAATTACAACATTTAACACGCTCCCTAGACATATTGATGGGAAGAGACCTATAGTACTACCACATAGACATTTAAATACTATCAAAGCACAAAGTGTCCATGGTGCCCAGTAAGAGATACTAAGTATTCTACCACCCTTCCCAAATACATTCCAGCCCAAGAAACCTAAGTATTCAGCACTAGTATGCCCTCACAATATTCTCATCTCGCTTACAACCTATTAACCTCATATCCATTCCAATCCAACAAGATCATTAATTTCTTAGTACTCAGCCCTCCATCTACTTTCCACCAAAGTCCACAAACTCCTTCCCCACAAAAGTAGCATCCCAAGGCCCCTGCTCTTTCTTCTCCGCAAGCTGCAAAAAGAACTCCGCATGATTCTGCCCACTAATATCCTGCCCAATAGCGTTCCCATCCGCTTTTCTCTCATCTGCGAAATAAAAGCTAAATCCATTCATCAGCCTTATCCCACCACCTTCCCTTCTCCTCTCCTCACTACTTAGGACGGGTATGATCACTTACTTCAAACCCTCTTTATTATACGCCATCCCCAACGCCTGAATCATATGCGCCGCAGCCGCCTTGCCAACCCCAAGATCAAATAGCTCCGGCATAGGCTGCACATTCAATTTATTGCCCGTATAGATAAAACTCTTGGGCATCTCAGCAGGCAGCGTGCGGAAGCTTTCCACAGCAGCTTTCAACGCTGCATACGCCGAAGTGATGGCGACTGTTACACCGGCGCCGAAAGCTGATACAGATTCGCTGAGCGGTTGAGGGGTGTATGTCATTACGTACGCTGAAGTTTTCATATCAGTTTACTTTACCCCCATTCCATCCCTTGAGAAACTCACCATTATATACCACCACATTCGGCACCCCGAACTTCCCTTTCACCTCGTCAAAAACACCTTGCAGCGCGGACGGATCGTTGAAATCTGCTTTAACATGCAAGAACTCATTCTTCGTATCAAAGGGGAAATTGCCGCTGCGGGAGGCGAGGGCTACTTTGTAGCCATTTGCGGCGAAGATATGGGCGATGGGAGCGCCTATCATTCTGCCGGCGCCGAGGAGGAGGATGACTTTGGAGGACATGATGGTATGGGATGAACGGCGTACGGGGGGTTGGTGAAAGGGAATTGAGGGTTGGGAAGCAAGGGGTGGGGTGTTGATGATTAGGGAAATGGATCAAAGGTAGGTACAGGACTTGGGTTTTATAATAAAGACTTGCGCTTACCATACCTATTTTCACTCTCGTCACTCCCATCAATCCCATCCTCCTACATCCCCGCTTCAACCCACCAGCGGGAACAAATCCAGCATAAATCTACTTCACAGCTTTCTATCACTGCAGCAGCACCGATTACAAACCCCACCTACGCATCTCATCCCCACATCTAATTCACCCAATAAACGATTCGACCATGGACAAAAGCAACATATGAAAGAGGAAAGCAATGCTCGTAGCTGCATTCCTTTAGAGCCGCCGAAAGCTAAGCGAAACGGAGCGAATGGGATGACCACGCATATAGAAAGCGGGGTAGCAAGTTTGAAGGACTCAAAGAATTGGATTGTCAATGGTCTGATGCAAATTTGACTGTCGAATGTCTTGCGTGATGTGAGATGTGAGATGTGAGACAGGATAGTAAGCGATGCCATTTGTAGGAGGCTAATAAGTTGCGAGGAACGTGATGAAGTGTGGATATGCAGGACGATGAAGCGTTTGCTACTTTCGGTCTAGTACGCAGACATGCAGGTAGATATGGTGCCAAACACAAACACCACCACGAAAGGGAAAACTCCAGTGATGATGCGATGCTTTGTGCGTTTAGACACGATCATAGATTATGATAAGGATAGCTGAGGGCTTCCTGATGGATCTCTTTGGACTTGATCAGCTGTAAAGGTAGGCGGATAATATGCAGATGGAAGCCGGAGAACGATATCACAAACCATCTGTCACGTCTATTCAACTGCCGAGCCCCACCAAAATATCAACAACCCTCCTCGAAATCCTTGTCAGGAGACCGTCGAAGCTGTCAGATCTGCCTTAACTTTTCTCTCACTTATTCTTTCCGTATGCCTACAACCCAGAACTAAAGTTTCCAAAAGTCACGACCTACTTATCGCGCCAGCCTATCACGAGTTGACTCATGATCACGCGTATCTATACGAAACAAGTCGGACAGATTAGATCCTACTGCAGTAGTTCCATGGTACCGGTATCAAATCGAATCGACATCATACTGGGGTACCTGCATATATATGTACTGTAGAGGGTGTACTCGTATTATTGAATCCGAAAGATGGGTTGAGGGATTGAGTAGTGGAGTTAAGCATGGACGTGCAGCCAGCACCTATTGCCGAAGAGACTTGACGACGTTCGTTTCGATCGCTGGACGACAAAATTTCGTACCAGCAAAAGGTCGCAGTGTATGCGATATCTGTTTATCATTGAGTAGATCCTGCTCGAAGACAAGGCGAATCTCGCCAAAAAGGAACACCAGAGGCTTCAATTACCAACCCAGTCCTCGGAGTCCGCGGAATCAAGTTTCTGTGCAAATTCCTAGGAGAGAACTCTCCGTTCATCGTCAATTAGCTCTAGGGGATCCAGGATTCGAAACCAACGAACTGTATGCACACTTGACTTTCACTCGCTTCAAGCTGCGTCTGACATGCTGTAGCATAACAGCATCGAAAGTTAGTCCTTGATGGGACGCCCGGGACTTACTGTATGGCCACGTAATGCAAACTTACACAGTAGACGGCATTTTTATTAATACTCGATAGTGGCACGAGAAAGAAACTTTGCTGGATGTCCGAAGCCTACGTTTTCTTGATTGTGATGCGACGTATGACGGATAGGGAAACGCACGGATTAATTTGATCATCTGCTCCCCACGTTCGTTTCGGATACCCTTTGAGCGGGAACTTAAACTTCCCCAGCGTGTTTCCAAAGCTCGGACGTTTACTAGCACCGAAAGCAAAAAGTTAAAAGGGTCAGGAAGGGTGCGTGTGATAATGATCCAGCAGTACGGTGGCTACGCTTTGGAAAAGGCCAAAACTGTGATGGAACAGGTCGATGCATACACTAATGATGTAGCCAAAAGGCTAAAGTAGTAATGAACAATCTCATATAATTGACACATGTCGGAGCGATATTCGTAAAGAAGATGGGAACAGAAGACTTACAATTAATTCATACATGTTGAAAAAGGTGCTGAAGTCGCCATGACGTCGGAAGCGTGCGAGAACCTTCAACAACAAGGCAGCGTGTTCCTCATCGCGGCAGATGGATCGATGCTCAAGCTACCAATTCCATCAAGATCTCCAAAGGATCCATTGAATTGGAGCATTGCTAAAAGAGCCTTTGCTTTTATAGCGTTGCTCTTTTACTCATGGGTCGGTGTAACAGTCGTCCAGGCGCCCAGTGTGATGTATAAAGCTTTAGCACTAGAGTTTAAACCGGAGGTACGCAAGCTCTCTGGATATGCTGAATCTAGTAGTTGACAAGATGGCAGCATACTCAACCATTCAACCTGACCGCGGTTGTGTCGGCGCCGACTTTGTTCATGGGCATCGGGTCCCTCCTTTGGACCCCATTAACGCTAGTGTGGGGAAGAAGGCCTGTATTCCTGCTCTGCACTATAATAATGTTTCTTTCGGTCCTAGGAGCTGGATTTTGCACTTCCTTCCTTCAGCTTCTTGTCGCAGCTTGTTTCCAAGGTCTGGCTGAGGGCTTTAGTACGAGCGCAGTAAGTTACTCCATGCAGTTGCCAAAAGTTTCTCCCATTTCTGACAATAATCAGCTTCTGCTTATGGTCATCGACCTCACGTTCATCCATGAACGTCCGAAATTCATAGGAGTAGTTTGGAGTCTCGTCGGAGTCGCTGCTCTAATCGTATTGGCCGTTATACCCCAGCTATCAGAAATCAATGCAGGCAAATGGCGACTTTTCTACAAGTTGTGGTCCCTGTTTGCGGCAATTGCATGCTTTTTGGCTTTCTTCCTCTATCCGGAAACGTATTTCGTGCGACCTGCGGTAGCTTTCAACGGGCGTGTCTTGGTTCAAAACTCGGAGGAGAAACTTGAAATGTATGACGGATGGGAAGAAACGCCAGGTGGAAAGCTGTTGCCAGATCAGCCGGAAGGTAAACTTGGTGGATTGAAGTTTTGGAGAACCTCTGGAGCTGGAGGCTGGAGAGCCGCGAGGTATGTAATGTCCATCGTGATCTTTATAGATTGAGTCCCTACTTACCAAGAGTTTCCTATAGAGCGTGCTACTCCCAGATCTTGTTATGTTGCCTGAATCCGTTGGTATTTTGGGTCATACTGCTCACTGCACTCAATTTTGGAGGAATGCTTGCTATAGGAGAAACTTATGGCCTCGAACTCGCTATGGAGCCGTATGTGATACCCGCCAATCACATCGCTCTCGTAAATCTCGCTGGCAGTGTTGGCTCCTTTATGGCTTGGCCCGCCACAGCACTCTTCATTCCGTGGTGTTCGAGACTGTTAACCATCAGGAATGGAGGGGTCCAAGACGCAGAGCATTATCTTCCCGCTTTCATATTACCTGTCATCGCCGGGGCGTTCAGCGTTGTTCTTTATGGCATTACCGTTGAGAGACGGTGGCACGCGAGTCTAGTGTATGTCTCATATGCTTTCAACTCTTTTTCCTTCAGCGCACTCTCCACAGCAAACACCCTCTGGGTTACTGAAGCCTTCCCTCGATGGACAGCTCCAGCTTTAGCGGCTGTTACTGGAATGAGTTATATGATAAGTTTCGGAATCAGTTACGCCATGTTGCCCTGGCTCAAAGTACAAAATCATGCTTTGGTGGGCATCGAAATCGGGATATCGATTTTGGCGGTTGGATGTATTGGTATACCTGTGTCGTTCTGGGGCAAAACCCTAAGGCAGTATATCCACGGAAGGTGGGCGTGGAATCAGGAGGGTGCGTTACGGCCGCAATAGGCTATTTGGAGGCTAGAACAATTGCGCTCAATGTGTATGATATAGACGGTCGATAACAATACTTGAATATAATCCGATTGATACGACCAGAAAGTCCGCCCTGAAGCTTTCTTCATATATGGCCGAACATTGAAGTGTTCTGATCGTCTTTCCCCCCAGCCTAGTACATGGTCTCGTGCTCTCATATGATGGCAGTTCCTATGGCTGTGTGTCCAAGGACAGTTGCTTTCTTGGCACGCATGCTCGAAGCATGTCGTTGCGCTGACCATTCTCCCGATCCGCATTGTGCAGATGTACGAAGTAGGTTCCTGCGGTCATCTCGTTGGGGAAAAGATTTCGAAGGATTGTAGAACGTCCAAGAAGGCTGCCGCCAGTCCACGCCTCCCGTCTGGTGGCAACATGATTCGAGAAGAGAAGGTCCTTAACGTAGGTCGATCATGATTGGCCGTTGTACGTGCATGTCCGCTGCCAAATTCGCTTCCTCGCTAGTACGCATGATATCTGCCCGAATACTTCGTACTTCGTACTTCTTTCCATTCTTCCACGCTAGCTCTCAATGCACTTGGGTGGCACGACTAATAGAACTTGAAAGCTGGACTCTTCTATTTGCCTTGTCAACGGTCAATTCCGTAAGTTTTCACATGGTGAAGTTGTGCGCATGCGACACCTGTCAGCTTTTGGGAAATTCCAGATAAGAACTTGACAAGAGCCACTTTGCCAAGGAAGATTCCTAGAAACTTGAAGCCACACGATAACCGAAGAAGCACCCCCTGTGCGCGATTGATTTTTTCATGACTAAACGATGTAATTCGTTGCTCGGAAGTACTTCTAGATGGTTTGTCTGCGGTGCAGAAGATACTGTACGCGTACGAGACTGTTGAAGATCCAAGAAGCCGCCGTCGTACTTGTAAGAGTCCGATGTAGTCTTTAGCCTAGGTGGCATCTGAAGTCTGGACACAAAAGGTCGGAACAGAGCGAGTAGACAGCTGTGGCTGGCCGAGGTTCGGGTCTTGGTGGTGTTGAATAATGAATTCTGGCCATCTAAATGGTTGACTGCCGGTTGGCTGCAGCGCTCCAAATCCTTGACCAAGAAAGAGGTGATCCACAACCGAGCAGAAGAAAGGTCGACCCGACATGGTTGATAAACCCAAATAAACTTATTTGTCCCTCCTGCCTCATTGGGATCCTGATCACCGTTGCAGCTTGGTCCCCCTGGTTTGCGAATAATACTTCGAAGTAGTGCGGCTCATTGATTGGTGCTTGACTGTTCTTCTCTTCTGTTTCGACAAGATCTAGTGGTGTTCTTCGCGCGGCCCGGCTCAGGTCCTCTGGCTTCGGAAATGGCCACTCTCCGCAATTACTTCGTAAGAACGGCCGTCGAACATCGGGACCCTTACGAAGTAAATGGCGGCAAATCATCGTGAATTGCTCATCACCTGCCTTTTTCGACCTCATCGCCGTCGACTGATATTCCAAAGCCAAGGCTCAGAGGCTCGATCAGAAATCGCCAAGACTGGGCAGCGTCCTTATCAGCGATATTGCGAAAAGATCGATAGATATGGGAGAGATAATGTACAGTATGCTGCAAATCCTGGTAACCACGGTAAGGGTTTGAAGAGGCAAACTCGGTGGGTTGGATTGTGAGAGGTGGAAAACCCTCCTGGAGCTTGGATTCTTGAAGCCCAGACAAGAGCAGCGCCGGTGAGCTGGAGCGCGGATAGACACGCACGCGGCGATTCCGTTCTTACTGTATGGTATGGTAAGCTGTCGGTAAGAATGTAGCCTTTATCGCTGCAGGCATGGTGAATGTTGGCAGATGCAACCGAATATGGGAATCTGCACCGCAGCTGTACAGTCGCAACTGTACGGAGCTCCGCGTACAGTCAAGCTGGTTGTTGAAGTTTGTCTGGTTTGTGTGTGCTTCTCATGTGGCGGGTAAGATGCGGGCAAGTGGATGGAGCGTGGCAAGTGGGGACATCTGGATTCTGGAGACTGGGGAGAACGAGGCGGTTGTTGATCAAGTCCGGGTTTCTAGGTCGGAATAGAATACTTGCTAAGATCGGTTAGATTGATGTACAGTGATGCATACAACTACCTAGTACTTGCCTCGTACTGTCTACCTAGTACCCTACCCTTACTTACCTACCCAGTCTGATCCAGCTCTCAGGGTTCGTGGTTAAATACTCGACATTTCCACTTCCGACGTCGCACTTCAACTCACGCGTTAGTGTTTTCGTGGTAGTGAATTATCTCTCTACCTAGAGCGAGTCGAGACGAGACGTGCTGACCCTCACCCTCCTCTCCTCTATCCATCCTCAAGTGGTTGATTGACCATCTCCCACTCCCACCACCTTTCAATCACAGTACCGTCACAATGTCGTCCGCAGCGCCTCAAGAGCATGGCATTACGCCTACTCCATCCCCAGCTGGACTTCCGGCTTATGCCGACGAAAAAGGAACCACACAACAGTACGCAGTTGACGTAAAGGATGCCAGCAGCTCCAGCGAGAAAGATCTCGGTATGGAGAAGGATATGGGAACGAAAACCACCGTTTCCTCCGAGGAAGAAGTAGAGTCAAAGGAGGAAAAAGGCTCCCTCGAGCGGCTTTATAAGAAATACAGTGTATTCGTACATGCGGCCATCTTTCTGGTCATGACTGGGTATGTTTGTCAATTCCTGTGTTCGCCGCAGATCGTTCTATAACTCGATGTACAATGTGCTAACATTCGTCTCCAATAGTTGGTGGATTGCCGGTCTTGTCCTCCATCGTTATGATATTGGCTGGCTCAAGCCTTTCCTTCTCTGGCTTGGTATCACCATTCGTCTCGTTACCCTCTACGTCCCAACGAAATTCGTCACCAAGCCAGTCGCATTCCTGTTTGTCAATATTGTCAAGAAACCAGTTGACATGATTCCTGCGAAAATGCAGCTACCTTTGGGCGCTGCTGGTACCGTTGCTGTCATTCTCCTCGGCACCTTTGTCACTGAGGAGTCTGGAGACAACACCAGAGCTAACAGAGCCGTCAGCATCTTTGGATTGCTTGTGGCTATTTTCTTGTTCTGGGGTTCGTCGAAGAACCGCAAGTTGATCAAATGGAAGACTGTCATTGTTGGAATGCTTGCGCAATTCATCATAGCCCTTTTTGTGCTACGCACCAAGGCCGGTGTAAGTGAATCTTTGCGATGTCCTTTATCCAAGGCGTTATTTACTGACAATTACTAGTATGATATCTTCAACTTCATTGCTTATCTAGCATCGACTGGTCTAGGTTTCGCTGCGGATGGAACTCTCTTTTTGACCGGACAAGCTGCTCTGGATAGCCATTGGTTCATTGTTGGTGTCATTCCACCAATCATCTTCTTCGTTGCGTTCGTCCAGCTTCTATACTACTGGGGCTTATTGCAATGGCTTATCCGAAAATTCGCTACCGTCTTCTTCTACACAATGGAAGTCTCTGGTGCCGAAGCCGTCGTGGCAGCAGCATCACCTTTCGTCGGCCAAGGAGAATCAGCCATGTTGATCAAGCCTTTCATTCCCCATCTTACCGACTCCGAATTGCACCAAGTCATGACCTCCGGATTCGCAACTATTGCCGGATCCGTGTTGGCCGTGTATATCTCAATGGGTATCTCTCCGATAGCATTGGTCTCATCCTGTGTCATGAGTATTCCTGCATCCCTCGCCATTTCTAAACTTCGATGGCCGGAAACCGAAGAGACACTTACCGCCGGCAAGATTGTCATCCCAGAAGACGATGACGAGCGCCCATCTAACTCTCTTCACGCCTTCGCCAATGGTTCATGGTTAGGTATCAAAGTTGCAGGCATGATCGTCGCCGGTCTTCTCTGCATTCTCGCTCTCCTCGGTCTGGTAGATGGTATTCTCGCCTGGTGGGGACGATATCTCAACATCCCAGACCTGACTATCCAATTTCTCCTCGGCTACATCTGTTACCCAATGGCCTTCCTCCTCGGCGTCGACCGCCAGCGCGACGACATCCTCAAAGTCGCCCGCCTAATCGGCATCAAAGTTGTCGCCAACGAATTCGTCGCTGTAAGCATTCTTCTAGTCCTCCCCTAACTTCCAATTACTAACTTCCACAGTTCAACGATCTCTCCACACTTCCTGACTACGCTCAACTCTCAGACCGCTCCAAACTCATCGCCACCTACGCCGTCTGCGGCTTCGGCAACATCTCCTCCGTCGGCATCCAAATCGGCGTGCTCTCGCAACTCGCGCCCGGCCGCGCAGGCCGCGTTGCGAAAGTCGCCCTCTCAGCCCTCATCTCTGGTGTTATCTCTACGCTTACTTCGGCTGCTATCGCGGGCATGTTGATCAAAGATCAGTCTGAGTACTTGTCTTTTACTCCTTCGTGATACCCATATAAAGTTAAATCTGCTTATTTGCTTGCTGGCACGGTGTTTAATGAGGATGATATGAGATAGAGATACCCGATTTGAGAGGCGTGTAATGAATGAGAAGTGAGGGAAGAAATGAGTCATGATCAAAACTTCCATGCTTGCATAAATGCATGAGATGAAGATAAGATAAAACTAGCTGTCTGCATTAGATTGGCAGAGCTTCAGATATCAAGAAATTTAAATGTTAATTACTGAACTTCGTGTCATCTTACCCCACATCGGTAGGTCTTCTATCCCTCTCAATTCATATCCCCCTTATCGTCAAGCCTCACCGTTTATACACCATCCACTCATCATCCCCACAGAACCTCTTCCCCACCACCTTCCACAATCATCCACCTAAAACCAGCATTCGACCAGCAAATTGTCTCAGCTAGGTAGTACGACGAGCGAGCGAAGCGAACCAAGCAGGCAAGCGAGCTAGCAAGCGTAAGCGAATTACCCCCTAAAAAGATTCTCTAAGCGAGATGATTGCGCTTACACAACCACAAACACAAACAAATCTTCCACGCGTGACACTGCCACATATGGCGGTGAGAGGTGAAAACGTGAGTGATGGGAACATGTTATGACATATTGTGATGGCGGGTCTTTGATGACGGGATAGTACAGATGTATAATTGGACGGAATTAGATGGTACAAAGGAGGAATATTAGGAAAGGTAGAGGGATTTTGAGGTGCTATTGAAAGAAGACTTTTGGAGCGAGATGAGAGAGTCTCTTAAGGTGTTTTGAGAGGTTGATGAAGGGTAAGTACACTAGAAGCTCAGTCCTCAAAAATTGACTAGTCCATTCCTTAGGTCTTCTATCACCAACCTTTTCGCAGCTTACGGAGATGTCTTGCAAGAATAAAAATTCGCGACCCCTCTCTTTTTACTCACCAACCAAAACAACCATCTTTCCGCCAGCCTCGCCCTTCTCCATAACCTCTAACGCCTTCCCCACCTCCTCAAACCCAAACACCCTACTCGGTCCCGCTTTCCACCTCCCCTCCTGAATCCTTGTAGCGATATCCCCCAACGGCACATCATCAACCTCAAACTCCTTCTTCCCAAACACAAAACTTGCAAAAAAGCTAAAGTGCACTCCACTCGCCATCTGCGCCAATGGGTCAAATCCTTCAATTGCCGCTAGACCCCCCAGCCAACCCGCAAGGCACATCCGGCCTCCTCGTCTCGGAATCGCAATCGAGTCCAATACGACACTATTCCCCACCAAGTTCAACACCTTATCAACCACCAACCCTTCCAAAGCCTCCGCCCCCGCCAGCTTCGAATTCTCACAGATCACAGCCTCAACGCCCATCTCCAACAACCTCGTCTCATTCTTAGCCACATCCCTCGTCGTAACCAGCACCCTAACTCCAGCATCCACCGCCAAATTCACCGCCGCCATCCCCAACGCCGACGTCCCACCTCTCACCAGCAGCACCTCCCCCTTCCTAACCTCCAGATTCCGAAACAGACACGTCCACGCCGTCGCATAGCTCTCCGGCAACGCAGCAAGCGTCGTCCACGGCAACTCCACGCCCTCGAGACTCACGACGTTGCTAAGCGGGACGCACGTGTACTCTGCGTAGGTGCCGTTGATGGTGCGACCGAGTCCGCCCATGAAGGCTGCGACTTTGGTGCCTGGTGGAAAGGAGGGGGAGTTGGAGGCGTGTACGAGACCGACGCATTCGATCCCGGGGATGAGGGCGGTTTCGGCCCATTCGCCGCGGAGCATGTGGAGTTCGGCGTGGTTTAGGCCGAGGGCTTTGATGGCTATGGTTATGTGGGAGGGAGGGGGGTCGGGGATGGGGAGGGCGGTGTAGATTAAAGTTGAGGGGGAGCCGGGGGAAGAGAGAGTTATTGCTTTCATGGTGGTGGTGGTGGTGGTGGTGGTGGTGGTGGTGGATTGTGTTGATATGAGCTTGATGTCGAAGATGTGTCTGTCTACTTATATATATATACGTATCTATATCGCTTAGCGAGGAACTGCCGACTTCCGAGCTACCTTCCCCTCTATACTCATAAGTAACATAAATATCGTTCATATTCAGGGTTTAACAAGCAAGTAAGTAGCTGTACAGCACACTTGAAGCTTTTCCAGCCCAGTCATGTATTCAAAAGGGCGTACGCTCCCCCTCATTCTCCAGCTGCATACTACCATATTACACCTCCCACCACCACTCCCTTACCATTTGGTACCCTCCCATTATGATATTTGGAATCCATCCTCTCTTCTTCCCCATGTTTCGTGCATAACAAGCTTTTCATTCGTCTCACGCATGTCGATCGTCCGCTTATTCATCATGCTGCGTATGTTGTGTAACTATACCTCCTCCTACTCACGGATCTCAAGTTAATCGCAGGCAGTGATGATGATTAACCTGAGAGCTATCTGCTGAAGGGCGCGCGCAGGTTTTCATGTCCTAATAGCTAGGCTGAATGGAAGAAAGGAGTTTGTTCGTGTTGTGGGGGATGATAAGCGAGTGGAATGACTACACGCATACACGACTTGCATTAAGCGATCTCGTGGCTGGACAGTCGGGATCTCATTGCCCTCTTCTTCCTGAGATAAATGTTTGAGAAAAGAGATCGCGGGCTAGTGCTATGCGAGAGGTTATGCTTACAGTGAGCGTGGAATAGGTATAGCTAGATCTTAGAATATACGCGGGAATGTCTTGTGGAGGACAGTGTATTCACAAAAAACTCAAACTACTCAACTCAACTCAATCTACTCAATGAGTTAAGTTGAGTTGGGTTGAGTTGAGTAGTAAAAATTAGGTTAAGTAGTTTGAGTAGTTTGAGTAGTTTGAGTAGTTTGAGTAGTATTATAAATAGTATATTATATTAGTAAAGAGGAGAAATAGATACTTAAATATATATTTACTAAGCGAGAGCCTATCTCGCTTATCTATATCCGAGCGATCTGATTGGTCGAAAATGACGTATGTGGCGCAACTCAACCTACTCAACTCAACTCAATCTACTCAATGAGTTGAGTTGAGTCGAGTTGAGTTGAGTAGAGTAGAAATTACCTTGAGTTGTAGGTACTACTCAACTCAACTCAGCTCATTTAATACACTAGTAGAGGATTTCGAGTTTCCCCAGCTCACTGAGCTTTGAAGTCTCTCATTTAGGATACCTTGAATTTGTAAGAACGTTTCTGTTAGGCATAGAACGGACAGCTTCTTCTTGTTAGCTGGATGACGTGGTTGTTAAGTATGTTCGAATCGCAATCTTGATTTTGAATAAGTACTTAAGTACCTTATCGCGATGTCCAAATCACAATTGCCTTGAGGGGGGGCTTTAGCGAAGCTCGAAGCGAGTCCTGTCATGTTGGGTATTCGAGCTCGCTTCCGTTCATTCACTGCCAGCGATTCTCAAATTTCTGGGGGAACTTCCACTTGTATCTGGTTATGATTGTTAAAGAAGAATCTTATTGGTATCATAGATGGATAGTGATTGTTTCTTACTAGCTCTCAGGATACCTACACATTTTAGGCTAACATCACGTGTCCGGGTGCTTTTCACTATATGTATAACTGATGTAATCTTCTTGTACCCTAAAGTTGAACAGTAGGCGTCTAACAAGTTCAGGGTATAACATCATCTCTTTCTAAATAGGGCTTCGCGAAGAAACCTTACATTAGTATGTGCCAGGTGGTTAGATTATATCGATTTTGAGGTCCCGCAACGAGGAGGAACTTCCTCGGGTAACTAACGATCTAGTATTATTAGTGTGCCGTAGCATTCCTCGACTCCGACCTCTAACATATTTCAACGAACATTCACACATCAACGGATCAACCTTCTATGCGATAAATTGACCTCGATGGCTTTCCCGCTTTACAGACGACTATGCGCACTGTTCTTCGGCACTAATAACACCAACGATGACACGGCACTACGAGCAGGAATTGATACGCTCCCGATCGAGCTCCTCCTCTCCATTTTAGATTTCCTCCCATTTTCATCTGCGGTTGCCCTTGCTTTTTGCAACCATCGTCTGGCAAAGTCGTTAGGTAGCAGAGTGTGGCCGCTCCTTCCTCATCATAAGGAATCCGTGCGCATGGATTTCCTATACCTTCTCTCCAAAGACCTCCCCCGGGGCGTGGCTTGTCATATCTGTACAAAAGTCCACTCACCAACAACGGTTCACTATCCGCGGTCACTCCTATGTATCGAAGATATACCCTGCTTCAAAGCTAGTAGAGAATTCAGGCCCACTACAAATTTCCCCTACGCCATACCTTTCCCTCACATTCAACTGGCGATGAAGAGACATCGTCTTGGAGGCGACCACGGAATTCCGCTCGAGGCCTTTTCACTGACGGGCTTCTACGATTCAAACCTCTACGATACACACATGGTATACCCGTGGGGAGATAGAATGCCTGACCGGATTTTTTCCATGGATGCAAGAGTTGTCGAGGATGATTTCATTGCGAGATTCCAGCAAGTAACTCCCGCCGCCCCGGACACGATCCTATCCTTCCCCTTGGAGTGTCGAGAATGTAATGCCGGAGCTTGGGAGCTAGTACCATCGATGCGTAGAGGGTTATCCCCTAGTAATCCGAAGTGCATCGAACGGTGGTATTGCCCCAGAAGATACGTTGATTTCGAATTCCAAGTCAGCTACTCTAGCCACGAGCGGTTCGTTGTATCGTTCACAAGTTGGACTAATCTTGGCGAGGGCTTCAGTCCTGACGATCCCAAGTTCAGGACCAGTTCTACGAAGATTCCCGACTGGTGCGATTATAGGAGAAATGTTTCGGCGCACGAAGAATATACGGGTGGGAAGCATCCTGACCTGCTCTACGTGGGCGATTCTACTCGACGCGCTTTTGAATCACAGCCTGGCCTTTCCACGGAGGAGCTCAGAGCTGCCAACGAAAGTAAAATGTTCTCGCCTCCACGGTATGGAATGGAGGCGCGGATAGGAGAATTTGTTTGGAAGAGATTATGGCCAGGGAGCGGTTACTGGACTTTGGAAGACACGTCTATCACTGATTGGTATCACTGATAGATAGTCTCGACCAGCTCGAGAATGATGAATGCCAAATTACCTCGTGGTGGAAATATGAGGCTACTACCAATCAATAATGTAAGGATACAAATTGCCGCCTCCGGCCTTGTCAGCAGAAGGATCTATCTATTTCGACAAAATCTCCATCGATCGTTGCAGCAGAACCTAGAATATTAGAAGAGAATTTTATACTCCGACCCCGAGCCTAGAATACCGTGCTCAAATACTTTTCATGTGCACAAGAGCTCTAGGTTTCGTCAGTCAGGCTTGTCTGGTCGTTACAGTTGATGTCGCTGCGGGAGAATTCGCTTGTGCTTACTCGATCGATCTGGGAGTTGACAGAGCAGAGCAGTCGTACTTTCCTATATTGAACGAACTAACCGCGAAGCTAACAACCAAGCCGGACACAAATATCCGCCTGGCCCTTCTCATTTCTTCTTCTTCTTTTTCCTTCTTTCCTCTTCACCGAAGGTTGACGTGAAGGACACGGCAGTGTCTGGATTCTTAACATCACTCGCACGTTTATACATTGTTCCTACTTTGTCCATTGAATACTGCACGATGCCTGATCGGTTAGAAGAATGGCTCATGAAGATTCTCGAGTTGGTATGGAACACCCTATTTCTATGCCCTATCAAGATCTTGATCTCGAAACTCCTGCAACATTTTTCCCCCGCGTGGTTCAATCCCACGCCCGAAGCGCGACCGTCAGATCTGTCTCGGACCGTAGCGCAGCTTTCTCATGACGTTCGTGTACTCGAACAGCATATTAGGTTGTGCGATGAAAGGTTAACGTCTCTCGAGAGGGAGAATGCGGGACTGAGACGCACCATTGGTGCACTTCTGGAGAAAGAAAATGCCGCCTCCATACAGAAGGCTTCCCGGTCAACTTGTTGATCGTCTATGGTAGCTCTCCTATTTGAGACCGTCAGACACTTCCTGGGGTTACCGCAAGGTTTCTAAGGGAAGATTACGGTCGCTGATTTCCGCAAGATTTCAGTGACTGTAACAATTGCCCATAGTGGCCCCGCCGACAGGTAATTGTCTTCTCTATAGTTCTCAACAACAGTTCTCGTTGAAACTTGTTGGATTCTTGTTGTTCGAAGGCTATTTTCTACACTTCGCTGTTTCTTCTTCAGTTTGCTTCACTCATCAATCTGCTCTCTGTGTTCTATTAGTGTTTCCTTAGTTGATCACAGTGTGTTCACATATTAATCAGATTAATCACGTTAATCAAATTAATCATGATTAGATTAGATTAGATTTGATTAATAACTTACCTTGATTAGATTTGA